>LGRX02034476.1:0-36625 GCA_001247695.2 Cymbomonas tetramitiformis | reverse complement strand
TGGTAGAATGCACGCACCCAGCGACCTGACCAAGGGAGCGATACCTACGGGCAGCGTCGTAAAACAGGAACTGGGCGTCGACCCCCTGTTTGCCATGCGCGACCACGTTTTCACGGAGGGCGGCGCAGACTTTCACTGGGAGGAAACAAAGTCCCATGTGTGCGGCGGTTGCACTGCCACGCCCGCGTATGTCTCCTCCGGCGGGCTATGAACGCCCCGGTTCTCGACGTCACAGGTGACGACGGAAGCCGGCTCTACTAGCTCATGTTCCTCTCGGGAGATGGGCGTCTCCTGAACCGGACTCGACACTGCCGCTGCGGGCCCTCGAGCGTCTGACTCCACGGGCCCCGAGGGCGAAGCCTGAACCAGGGCGAGCCTTTGGACTTGTGACTCTATGACCGCTTGCAGCCTCTCCTCTAGCTGGGCCTCAGCCGACCTCCGATCTGCTGCTCGCCGCTCGTCAGCAGCTACCTGCTGAGCGACGCTCTCGTCGACAGCCAACTGCCTGGCAGTCTCCCGGGCTTCTGCGGCCAGCCGGTCTGCAGCCCAGCGCTCTTCGACAGCGCGTTGATTGGAGGCCCTGCGTTCCTCGGCAGCGCGCTGATCGGAGACCCTGCGCTCCTCGGCAGCTCTTTGACTTTCTTGGAGTTGCCGAGACAGCTGTTCCAGGCGAGCCTCGGCAGCTGCCTCCCGAGCTTTGAGACTCCTTCTGCCAGGCTTCCTTCAGCTCTTGCAGGTCCTGACTGTTCCTGCTCCAGGTGGACTCCGGGGACGACGACGTGTCCCCTGAGGAAGTCGGACCGGGGTGCGGGGCGAGGGTGCTCGACTGGACTTCCTGGTGCGAGGCACCGGGCGACTGGGTCCGCTCGGCCTAGGCGCCTGAGTCCTAGGCCTTGGAGGTTCCGCGGGATGCTCCTCCTCCGATGAGGACGAGAGGGGAGCAAACCGGTTTGACCAGTTCCCACCGGGGGCTGCGGAACTCGGAGGTGCTGTACCTGACTTCCTAAGACCCCTGTGTGACTTCCGGGTGCTGCCGCTCATTCTGACGGCAGCGACGACCGCTCTCCTTACCTCCTGGAGGTCCACTCCTCGGTGTACTATCTCCCCTGGTCTGCGGACGTTGATGGCAAAGGCAGAGAACCTACACCTCCCGAGGGAGTTGTGAGGGTCCTCGCGCTTTTGCTGCATCAATCCCTTGGACTCGGAGACTGACTTCTGGTGGATCTCCAGACGATAAGCGCCGTCATCGGAGAGCCCATGGTCCTTGAACTGGAACCACATTACCCCTGACAGCGGGTGGTCTTTCCCCAGGCGCTTTAGGCCTCGACGGATGTCTCGCCACCAAGACTCCTGGTCGGAATCCGAGAGGGAGCTGACGTCGGGTGAGGTTCCCGCTTTCCTTACTGGACGGCGGGCACTCGTTCCCTGGGACGAGTCCGAGCTGACTGGGGTCGCCCTGGGGAGTCGGCGCCACTCGCGGAGACACCTCCCGACCATCTGAGTCATCCGGCGGCTCCGGGCTCCAACCCACCAGGTGCTCCTCTCCCTGGCGAGCATCGTTTGCTGGCGCCATGCCATGAAGGCGGCCCCAGCTCGACGTCGACTGCCCCTGAGCCACAGAGGGGGCTCGTCTAGTATAGGGGCAGGTACTTTGGTGGAAGAAGCTCAGTTCCTCCACAATGCCAAACACATACCACTAGCTGGCAGAGCATTAATTTTAGCAGACCGGAATTGGTCCTAGCAATTTCCTAGGCTTAGCAAGTATTTGTTATGCTAGCCTGACTTTCATCATGCCACCTGTGACTTTGCTAGCTGACTAGAGTTGACTTATCTTTACATTCTCTGTAAACTCTAGTAGCTAGGGTGGTGAGTGTCACTAGCTGGCCCACCTCAAATGAGGTGGTGTGCTGGAATTGGCACTACAACTAGTTCGTACAGTCTAGTATCATTCCCGTATGTCATCTTCGGTGGTCAGCCTGTGTCACTCATCTCGGGTATATATCGTTTGTATATCCGAGTTTAGTGATCCGTTGTTTCACCGTCGGCACCGTCGGCGTCGGGTCCCCACTGCCTGAGCTGTTGTTTCCAGCAGCTTGACCTGCACAACTCTCTCGACTGCGAGCGCTACGATACTTGGCGTACCACATGCGCCGACGTCAGTTTGGGAGTCGCACTCAGAGTGCTTTGATAAGGTGTTTCGACGCGAGGAAAGGTGTAGCATTGCGTGGATGGGGGCATCGGCCACACTGATGGTCCGGCGTTGTGTTTGCGATAACGGCGCTCGGAAAACGTCAAAGGGGCGGGAATATGGGAAATGCATATGAATTCCATATGCATGTAAGCATGTCAGACGAAAAACAAGTCTTCCCTTAGTGTTGAGTTATCCGACACGGAACATATACTTTCTACGTTGCCTCACCTGGAGAATTATGTCATACCCAACTTGCTGTAAGCCCCGTTCAAAACCATCGCAACCCGAGAACAACGAAGCCACCTGCGTCAAATTGAGGTGCGCATACGCCTCAACTTTTAAACTATGTGCAAACGAAGACACCACGGTTTACGCTTGCCTAACGACTACATATCAAGATTCACAATGCATATGTACGCTTCGCGTGCGCCACATAGCACATACGCACTTGTCGATAGCCGTAACTTTGTCATGCGTGTCACGGGCCATACGATACGACCGTATGGTTTCTAAGGGCAGAGCTCACGAATGATAATCTTGATATTCAATATTGCCAAAGCATTTGTTAACGGCAAGCAAGGTACTCACCTTCATGCCGGATGGGCAGTTAGTTGCTCTAGAGCCTGGTGCTGATTTTCATTCCCCTCGACCCCCTCGAGTTACAGTTTCATTATTGTGTTTCACTTCCCTTGCGCCTCGCTTGCGTGCCACGTCAGTATATCAAGAGGGAAGATGGCATTTCAGCTGTCGATGACGTTTGCAATGAGAACTCCACGAATTTCAACGGATGCGATGGGAAGAAATGATGTGATAGATGATGACAACAAGAGATAGTAGGTAGATATCCATATTTAGGAAGACGTTCGTTTTATGCGTTAAATCGCAAGATAGTTTTGGCGTAGCCTTTCGTTTGGATTGGACGAGTGCGAGCTGACGTGAGTGCGAGTCTTATTCGCGTCGGAACTCCTCCGCTCGGAACTGCCGAACTCGAACGGCTCAACTCAACTCCGAACTGTTGATCGCCGACTTTCCTTCCGTCATCAGTGATGACCGTCATTCAGGAGACGGATCGTCCGATCTCACTCCTCGGATCGCGGAAATGAAGAATCGCGAAGTGGCGGTTCACCTCCAGCTTCGTAGTCCAAGTGTCGCAGAGTGTCGCTCTTAAGTCGGAAATTGGTGAAAATACTTCACTTTTCCTACCTGCTGACGATTGCTGCGTCTTTCTTCTCCGTTTCCTAACGCAAGTTTTCTTCTTACAATCATGGCTTCCGCAGCAATCGCTACTAGTTCTGATTTGCGGAGGGCGACCCGCGCCTCCCGCAGCGCACGGCCCCGTCTGCTTGATGAGAATTCCGTGCCCAACGTTATGTCGTCCGCGTTTAATGCAGCGACCGCGGCTCTGCGGGTCTCCCCTCCGCGGGAGGAGCCCGCAATCTTTCGCTCGTTGGGTCTTAATGAATCTGAAGACGGTGACGAGGTGGTCGACGCGGGGGAAAGGTGGTCCCGAGAGAATGTTGAAACGCCGGAGTCGCCGTCCGGACCGTCCTTGTTGCAGGAATTGTCGTTTGGCGACCAAGCTGCCCCTGGACGCGCTGACTCTCCTCCTCCGGCAAGAAATGTGCTGCAGAGAACGTCCTTGGCGGAGGATGGTGCGGGGGGGGCCAGCCTCCCTCTCCGTCCGCAGGCGTCCCGCGATGAAGTCCACCACGCGACGGAGGAAAGGCTGACTATTCCCGACCTGACGGTGAACGCCTTTACTGGACTTAACTTCTTCGTGCTGCCTAGCAAGGAATTACTTCTGAACCCCTCAATCTTTAAGACCGAGCACCTTCGGAAGATCTGTGCCAAGGTCCCTGGTATGGAGGTGTCGAACAACCAGTCCAGAGCAACTATGGTTCGGAATTTGGAGAGCTTCCGCGAGGTGCTGGAGAGGTCACGTACGCCCCCGACGGGGGATATGGCTACACCTGTGACTTTGACCCCGCGTACTGATCTGAACGCGGGGGGTCCGGTCCCCCCGCCAATGGGGGACGTCCCGACTGACTTGGTGTCCCGGGAATCGGGACACCAAACGCCTCCAGTTGTCCCTGTCACCGAGGGCACGGGCCCCCGGCGGCCCCCGTCCCCGTTGTACGTCCGGCCGGGAGCCGCGCAGACCCCGACGTACCCGCCGGGGTTCGGCCCGCACACGGACCCGAATGCGGAGCAAGGTCTTTTCTCTGGCCTCGACCCCCCTGCAAGCCAAGCACAAGAACCTCTGCAACCAGCCCAGGTAGCTAGCCCGAGCGCTCCTGCTTGACCTCTCCTTTTCCTTTAGAAATTTGAATTCGTTTCGGTTAAATTTGCTAGGGCCTTCTCCTTCCCTGTAGTTTGATACAAACTTAATCAGCCTGTTCAACCCGTTTCACTAGTTAGGAATTTCTTCCCCTCTTTTAGAATAGTCCGGTCCCCGTCCTCGTGTCACAAAGAGTAATTAGTTAGGGCCCTTGCAGTAATCTAGGAGCGCAGTGCCTGGGCTTGTGGGCGCTTCCTAGGTGGTGAAATTTGGTTCTTGTAAACTTTTATGCTGCTGTTTGTAGCCTGCCAATTTAAAAGTTTTGACTTGCTTTAAAAAGTTTGAATTTAAAATGCTGCTTGTGTCCCGTGGGGACAACAAGAACTTGGTTATCCTCACACTGAGTGAGGCTCTTCTTGGAAGAGTATGTACCCCGTGGGGGTTTTTTGTTGTCTGAAATCCTCAATCTGTGAGGTGTCTCCTCTTGGAGGGACATTGTACCCCGTGGGGGTTGTTTATGTGGACAATTGGTTCCAAAATATCTGGTCGGATGTAAGCTCCTGGTTATGGGCCTTCTTGACAAAAATTGGTTGATATTGCAGGCTCGGGAGGCTGATGATGAAGTGGAGCTCACAAGAACTCTGACTGCCCCAACGGTGGGAGATGATTGTGCCATTTGCCTAGCCAGCCTGCTAGGAGAGATGCCGTGTGTGTCAACTGCATGCAATCACCACTATCATGTAGCCTGTTTCGATGGCCTGAATGAAATGTACCATTTGACCAGCTTGGTCCAGCCAGCAGCAATACATGCTGTTTTCACCATGACCTATAGAAAAGTAGTCAGATGTCCATTGTGTAGATCTGTGCTGATTGTGGATGAACTCCCATATGGGGAGGACAGATTCACATATCTGTGGTAGATATAGTTGTATTATTTTTCTGAGGGCAGTCTTGCATGAGAGTTGTAATTTCCTGATTGTTGCATTGTTTCAAAAATTTGGCATTAATTGTTGTGATTAGGATCAAAATTGTTTGCTGTTGTTATGATGATAAATAATTGCTGCAATTGAGATGAATGCTATTTGAAAATATGAATTTGTTTATATTGAAAATATGAATTTGTTATGTTACAACTTGAATTGCTGTGAGGATTGCTGAAAATAGGATTGAAATTATTGCTGTTATCATGATGATGAAGTTGCTCTAATTATGACGAAATAGTTCCTGTAATGTTGGACAATAAGTACTGCATTTATGATGACTATGATTGCTTTGTTCGATGTGAGGATAGGTATGAAAATTTCTTTGATCCGATCGATGAAAAATTTGCATGCTCGTGACAAGCTGATGCTGGAATTAATGATTAGGGAGGGTGATGTGATTGCCTCAGATTATGACCCCTTATGATTATTGCATTACGTGCATTATCAGAGTGGGGGCGAGAAGATGCTACTGCTGTAACACATTATTATGCATGTTTGTATCGAGGCAAAGGACGATATGTGAGTGTTTCCTCAACCTCAAGTAAATGAAGATGGATGGTGGCATGAGGGAGCAGGCTCCTTTGGGATTGGCATCATCGATGACGCCGGGATTCGACATTCAGGCGTACGTGGACTCGGTGCTCCAAAGATCCATGCAAGAGGAGACCAAGGGGGTCTCCAACTGGTTGAAAGCACACCGATTGAGAAGCGAGCTGTTGGACTGGTGCCTGACCCCGGGGAAATCGGTGCCGGAGATACAGAAGCTGATGCGAAAGGTGGCAGCTGCTTTTGGTTTGCCGGGAGCTATTTCGAGGGAGCCGGAGACTCCTCAGTCCTTGTATTCCCTTGCCACTCTCATCGAGAGGGAGTTGGCAGGAGGTACTAGGGATGCGTCCTTGCCGGACAATCACATTGCCCTGTTTGCACATCAACAAATAAGGGCTACAGTTCCAGAGTGTGAGAAGGATGATACGCACGAGTCAGAATTGCAGATGTTCATTAAAACCCAATCCAAGAAGGCCTCGTTATCAGGAGCCACTAAGCAGGTTACTGCAAAACCGGGAGCCCCTGCAGATGGTAATGCCAAATGTCCAAAATGCCAGGGGTCACATATGCTGCGGGACTGCAAGTCCCCTTATGCGTTGAACAAGGATGGATCCATCAATGTGACTTGGGTGGACAAACGAAATAAGAATGACAATAGGAATAACCAAAACCAGTTGCCTCAGTTGCCACCACCTCCTCAGAGGGAGCCTGTTTAGAAATCGTCAAAAGTTGCCAGAATGCTGGTCTGTATAATATGTATATAGTGTATCAATATTTGGGAGCGGGCCAGGATGCCTGTCTTACCTTGTAACATCAGATTCCAGGTTTAAATACCAAATTGAAATGCATTGTTGTATGTGATATGGATTTGCTTGATAAGTTAATTTTGCATTTTTGTGAATTTGCTCTACGTTAGATTTTCGAAATGTCGATTTGGCTGATTTTGCTCTACGTTAGATTTTCAGATTTCAAATTCGGGATGCTGGATTTTTCGATTTTGGATTTGGTATTTTTTGCTCTACGTTAGATTTCGAAATTTCGATTTGGCTGATTTTGCTCTACGTTAGATTTTCAGTCTTCAGTCTTCGGGATGCTGGATTTTCGAATTTTGGATTTGTTTTTTGCTCTACGTTAGATTTTCGAAATTTCGATTTCGCTGATTTTGCTCTACGTTAAATTTTCAGATTTCAGCCTTCGGGATCCTGGATTTCGATAATTGGATTTGTTTTTTTTGCTCTACGTTAGATTTCGGGATCAGCTTCGGAACACTGGGTTTCGGACTTTGGGATGCATATCTCAAGTTGGAGTGCTGCGCGGATACAGGCAATTAATGCCAATTACCTTGCCTGCACGGACCACCTGGTCCCGTCCGTCATAGAAGCCTCCCTTTAACATGGGGATGCTGGACGGTTAGAGTACTGACCACAACGGGTGGGTTACTCTCACGAGTAGCACACCGGAAGTGGCCAGGCTCGAAATCGTCCATCCCTTTCCACAAGATTGGGGCCCGGTAGAGACCGGGGTGCGATTTTCGAGGAGCATTTCTCCTGAAAGGAAGAGTGCTCTGGTGTGGTTGTTGTCTCGAACAGGGACACGAGCCAAACTCAGCCCCACGGAAGGGATTGCTTTTCTTCGATGGTGCATGCCGCTTTAACGCATCGCCGGATTTGAGGCAAGCCTCGTTCGGGGTGGCACTCTGCTCAGAACAAGGTCAACAGTGGACCCGGGACTACGGACGCCTTGGATCCAAGACGAATAATTATGCAGAATTCGTGGGGGCCGTGATTGCAATCCAAAGAGCAATAGAATGGAACTTGACCACAGCAACAATTGTTGGGGACTCGGAGCTGGTGGTGTCAGCATTCTCGGGCTCCCGTAACGTTATCGCAAAAGACTTGGAGAGACTACTTATCGTTGGGAAAGCTCACATGGCCTTGCGCCCGGATTGTGTTTTCAATTTCAAGCATGTGGCACGGGACCACAATAAACTGGCTGACAGCCTGGCCAACTTCGCACTGGATTCTGGCATGCCGGCTACGACAAGTGTGAGAGACCCGCTTGCATTTATTACCATGGCAGTAAAAGGATTCGACAGTGCCCGGGAAGTGATGGACAGGCAACAGTCCTTAGGGCCATGTGAAGCCCAAGGGCGGGACACCTTGGCCCCTTCAGTAATTGATGCCCTCAGTGGTAATTTGGTCCCGGACCCCCTTTCCGCACCAGCTAGGGATCCGGGGGAGTTCCGGGTGGGAACTATCCATGAGTGTACCCAGTTCTGGGACACGGTGGTAACATCATCAGAGATGGGATTGCTGGTCAAAGAATGGGCAAAGAATGGAGTCTCCATCTTGGATTTCTTCCAACACTTTTCAGGCACTTACGAAGGGGCTCGTTTCGACTCAAGAACACCCCCGAGGATGCAGTTCAAGAATCATGCGATCCCAGATCATTTGATCCCCTGGATCTCTGGGAAGATACAGGACGAGCTCAGGTGGGGAGCGATAAGAGTCTGGGGCAAAGAAGGGGAATGCTCTCCCCCGCATCTTGTTATGCCGGTAGGAGTGGAGCCAGCCAAACCAAGAAAGATCAACGATGCAAGATTCCTTAACCTTTGGTGTAAGGATATTCCGTTTACCTACGAGTCGGTGACAATGCTTCCACAAATCCTAGAGGTGGGGGATCCGGCATTTATTATGGACCAAGCGAACGGATTCTTCCATGTGATGCTTACAGAGGAGTCGCAACAGTACATGGGTTTCCTGTGGGATGGCGTTTATTACGTCTATACTGTTCTCAATTTTGGATGGAAGCTAGCGCCGGTCATTTATAGCGCCTTCGCGGGAGAATTCGCGGGATTCATCCGGCGGCTGGGGATACCATATTTATACTACATTGATGATAATGCCGGGGGGCCGGCCCCAGTGGGAGCTTCAACTCTTACGAAACATGAAAGAGCCAAAATCTCGGCGTTCGTTGTCTCGTCATGCATGACGGCGGCAGGATATTTTATTCATCTGGAGAAGACGGAGTTCATTCCGTCCTTGACCATCACCTGGCTAGGCATTGGTATTGACCTTGCGAAGCAGGAATTCTTCATCCCGCAGAAAAAATGGGATAAGTTCTTGAGCCTGGCAACGGACCTGCGAGCTTCGTCAAGTATTTCGGCCAGGGACCTGGAAAGAGTGGCAGGAAAGTTGGTTTCAATGTCAATCGCAGCCCCGGGCATCCTTATTGCATGCAGGAGGCTGTATGCCTTCCTGGCAAAGAGGCACGAATTCTGCAGAAAAAGTTTTTTCCTGAACAGTAAGCAGATGAGGCATTTCAAACTCTACTTGGGTCAACTCTTCCAGCCGTCGCTGATTAAGGTGTCCGCATTCAGGAAGCAGGCCCACTGCTCGATACTCGTGGATACAAACGTCGATGGTACAAAAGTCACGGCATCAATCAGAGCAGGGGAATTCCAAGATGAAATTTCGTGCTATCGAGATTTGAGAACCTGCTCGTCGGTGGATCAGTCAATGTTGATTTCTGAAGCCTTGTTCAAAATCCCAGTAGAACGGGTCCCGCAGCGCTGGGACATAATCTTGGACAAAAATATCTGGGATTCATCGAGAATCCTCTCGTCTAACCTGGGCGCGAAAGCATGCAAGGACTTGGCAGAAAAGCTCTATAGATTTGTCGCGGATAACAACTTGGAGCTGAAGGTGGTTTCCTTTTCAAGGGGACCTGATGGAACTATTGTAGTCCCGGATGAAGAGTCTCATTATTCATTAATGCCACGGTTCTCTCCTCTGTTGAACATGATGTTTGGACGGCACAACATCGACTGCTTCGCAACAACGGCTAATGTTCGGGGATGTCCCAAAATGCGATTTTGCTCAAGGCTGCCAGAGAAAGAAGCTTGTGGCACCAATGTCTTTGCCTATCCACTAGCTGGACTGAACTGTTATGCTAATCCGCCTTTTGCATTAATGGGACCGTTCCTGATGTATCTTAGAGAACAGAAAGCGTCAGCCTCTGTGGTTGCTCCACAGTGGGATGGTTTCTCTCCAGATGGGTTCTGGTGGACTACGTACAATAAGCTGTGCAAACAAAAGTTCAGAATCGCTGAAGTAGGAGAGGTCTGTTTCCAACAACTTAGAAATGGAAGATGGTCAGAAGCAGGCCCACTCCCGTGGGCAGTCTGGATTTTTAGATTCGATTTTTCTTAGAAACACTTCGTATTCCAAAAACACAAAATTCATGTGATATATTAATAAGCCTCCCATAGTAATCCGTTTACCCTGGAAAATAAATTGTTGAACGCCTGTAACTTTTGGGGAAGGGGAAAATTTTGAGGTTAACAGGGTGGTGGCAAGAGCCTGTTGAGAAAATCCCCTGACTGGGCCGCCATACATCTAAGAACGAAGGAGCTTCAGGAAGCAAGGGCCAGGGATGTGTACCAATCGGCCAAACTCCGAAATTTGCGGGCCCTCGGGGAATTCCTGGCTTGCATGACCCCACCAGAATCATTGGATTCGTGTACAGCGCAACACATCTTATGGTATCTTATTTACTTGGAACAGTTCGGTAAGACTAACGTTCATTCGGCCACGTGCCCTCAACTGGGAAGATGTAGTTGCCCAGTCAGGCAAGCCGCAAGTTCGGTGAATTCCCTTATCGGCAGACTCTCTAGTGCCTTCCAGGATTTCGGAAGGGGCGGGTCGGACAACCCGTGCACAGGTAGGGTGGTTAAGGTCTATGAAACGATGACCAGGAATGAACAGTTGCAAGCAAGAATCACCCCAAATCAGGCAACACCACTTTTCAGTTGTACGATCGACAAGCTAGTGATTCACATGAACGCAGAGGCAGCTGGTTTTGCCTCGACACAAGATTGGATACTTTTGTTCATCACTCTTAGATGTAAGGCAATGATCCTGATGGACTTATACGCTCTGAAGAGACCGGCGGAGCTGGGCGCCACAAGGGTGGAAGGGATCATAAGATTTCCCGATAACTCCGGTTTTCTCTTCAACTACCAGTGGGGGAAGACACTCCGTTCGGGCGATGAACACGTTTTCGGAATCAAAAGACTCCCTGATAAATCTAAATGCCCCATCTCAGCGTTGGAGGACTACCTCCAAGTGATGAAAAATTTGGGTCTGAACCTTGCACAAGGATTCTTGTTCAGACCAGTCAGGTCTGGCAAAGTGGAAAATAGTCCGATTTCCAGGAAGCAGATGAATTCAGACCTCAAATACTGGTTGCAAAAAGCGGGGCTGTTCAATGGGGAAACATTCTTCAGCATTCGGACAGCGGGAGCAATTGAACTTTTCCTTGAAGGAGCCGACCTGCAGCAGGTTATGGGACAGGCGTATTGGAAAACAGAGAGGATTGCTAGACATTATATGAAAGTGTGGCAAGTCTTGGGAATGTCATCCTCAAGGCAGGTAGAGAAAGTCTCGACGAAAGAATACATGGAGCTGAATGCGGCACAATCATTCGTGCGGGTATTTGTATGAGTAATTTGATTATTAATTTCTGTTGGCTCGAGTTTGAGAGTTGGGGTGAAAAGGCGTCAAGAGGCGGGGGTTGTGAGTGTTGGCGGAGAGGCGACGCTGGAGTGGTGCCTTGTTGCTTCGCCTTACTTTCCGCTCTTTTTCTCGCCATTCCTACCCAACGGGAGCGGATCGGACAAGGTGACTGGGCGGTCATCCGATTTACGGGGAATCCGCAGGATCAACAGTATCACTGTTGATCGCCGACTTTCCTTCCGTCATCAGTGATGACCGTCATTCAGGAGACGGATCGTCCGATCTCACTCCTCGGATCGCGGAAATGAAGAATCGCGAAGTGGCGGTTCACCTCCAGCTTCGTAGTCCAAGTGTCGCAGAGTGTCGCTCTTAAGTCGGAAATTGGTGAAAATACTTCACTTTTCCTACCTGCTGACGATTGCTGCGTCTTTCTTCTTCGTTTCCTAACGCAATTTTTCTTCCCTGCCCGCCCACCCTTAAAAATGGGTTCTCCAACTCAGGCTCCGATCTGACGCTGGAGTGGTGCCTTGTTGCTTCGCCTTACTTTCCGCTCTTTTTCTCGCCATTCCTACCCAACGGGAGCGGATCGGACAAGGTGACTGGGCGGTCATCCGATTTACGGGGAATCCGCAGGATCAACAGTATCACTGTAGAGCCCTACATGTGACACAAGCGAAGGCTATAGGGAAGTTTCTCTTTCTGCGCTTAGAATTAATACGCGTGGTTTTAATCACGAACATCGGTTCCTGTTGTGTGTTACTTGCTAACAGATCTACCCTGACTCGGTCTCCAGAATATTATAAACTATGAATACCATTGCTTTCCAAGCGAATGTTATTGCTGCCCACGCCTCTGTCCTAAAGGGCGGAAAGTGTAGCGCAACCCCTGTATCCCGCGTTGCTGCAAACCAAAAGAGCTCGTTCATACAGAAGGTGCTTCTGCTGATTTCATCTTCCAAGAGCGGAACACGGTGCATCGCTTGGTGCTCCTATGTGTTCTGATGCCTGAGCCCACCATGATCTTGGGCATATGGTCTTCAGGTTTCCGGCACCCGCGCCTTTTTTGCTGGAGAAAAGGTGACAGCTCGCCGCAGAGGTGCTTTCACGGTGAGTTTTAGCTCTGGCACATAACTTGCAACTTGGCAGAAATTCCGTTCCCATGGTCGCCAGGAATGCCTTTCTGAAGTTTCTGCTCTCCGGGCACCCTCTATTTCCCCGCAGTCGCGCGAAGCCCTCAAGATCTTGAACCTTGCCCAGAAAGCCGAATATATCTGGTATGATGGATCCGAAGGCTCCGAAGCCAAGGTGAACTTCGCTCTCCGTTGAACACTGTCGTGTCCTCGACAACCAGCTTTGGATTGTCGCACTTGAATTCTGTAATTGAAGCGTTCGCATACCACGCTGCTGAAGGGGGGAGATCCCTTAGAACGTCTTATGACTGACGCCCGCTGCGAGCTCTTCAAGCTCCCCTTAAAGTAGATATCGGGTTTTCAGGGACTTCTGTTCAACGAGATGCGCTCGAAGACGAAGGTCATACCCGACTCCGTGCCTGTCGGTGGCGATTTCCCTGACTGGTCTTTCGACGGCTCCAGGTGAAAGCTTTTTCAATGCGGCGTCCCCATCCCTTTTTCCGAGTATTTGATTTCTGAGTTATCAATTGCTCTTGTCGCAGCACTGGTCAGGCCGAGGGAAATGACTCCGATTGTATCCTCAGGTAATAAATCACTTTGTTTCCGTCTGATTTCCATCTCCGAGTCTTACTTTGTACCCTGTGCTCGTAGTTTGCCTGTCCTGTTCAGCCTCTCACTCATCCGTGCTGGCTGACTTTCCAGGCCCGTATTTTCTTGTCCCGACCCCATCCGTGGCGAGAACCACGTCCTGGTGCTGTGTGAAGTCCTGAACCCCGATGGCACCCCCCACGCCAGCAACACGCGCGCCCCTTTGAAGGCGGTTGTAGACAAGATGGATCCTTCGGAGAAGCCCCTCTTTGGCTTCGAGCAGGAATACACGATGCTCGGAAAAGATGGAAAGGTCCGTCTTTGTAGGGTCTCGTGCCGGGACCTCCCTTCATCATCCACCTCGCCTAACTCTTTTGTTTCTTGGTTACCTGACACTCATTCGCAGCCTTACCATATTCTTTCTGCAGGTCTACGGCTGGCCCGAGAGTGGCTATCCTGCTCCACAGGGTCCCTTCTACTGCGGCGTCGGCATGGAATCGGTGCGTCACTGTTTCCATGCTGGTTAGTGCGACGTCGAAATCTGGAGTGAGTTTGTGGTCCGAAGAATGAGCGTTCTTAGAGCGACGCTTGGACTGCCTCGACAGGTGTACGGCCGCCCTCTCGCTGAGGCTCACCTGGACTGCTGCATCCGAGCTGGTCTCACCATTTCTGGTATCAACGCCGAGGTGATGCCAGGACAGTGGGAGTACCAAATTGGTCCAGCTGCCGAGTTTGAGATGCCTGATCACGTCATGGTCTCCCGCTGGATGCTTCACCGCCTCGGTGAGGACATGGGCATCTCTGTCACCTTCGAGCCGAAGCCAGTCAAGGGAGACTGGAACGGCACCGGCGCGCACACCAACTACTCCACTGCTTCTACTCGTTCGGTATGCCCTTTGCTGCTCAACACTAGCCAGACTTGCCAGGTGTGTCAGGCGTTTTGCTTTAGGAGAAGAGCACTTGTGCACTCCAAATGTAAACTTCAGTTGTATATTGAGAACCGAACCCTCAGTGACCACTCATATTGCCGATATGTTGACTTGCCTCAGCCCAACGGCGGGATGGAAGCCATTGAGGGCATGATCGAGAAGCTTGGAAAGAGGCACGCGGTTCACATTGCCGAGTATGGTACTGGCAACGAGGAGCGCTTGACTGGCAAGCACGAGACCTGCGACATGAACACCTTCAGATATGGCGTTGCTGACCGGGGTAGCTCCATTCGGATCCCTCGACCTGTTGCGATTGCGGGATACGGTTACCTTGAGGATCGCCGCCCGGCAGCCAACGTTGATCCCTATGTCGTGGCCAGACTGCTAATTGAGACGACCCTTGTTCTCTAAACCTAGAGGTCGATTGAATCTTCCTAGGTGAGTCACTCTCCAGGTGATGTCATAAGTAACTGGCACCAGATTTGACTTTAGTTATAGGTTGGCTTCCCCCAAAGTCAACAAGTGTAAAATAAAGGAGGCAATGCTTAGCTTTGATTAGAAACAAACTTCCATAACCCAAAAATAAGGGGCTATTTTTTAGGTTTGAAATTATATGTATTCGGTTAAAGCCTCATTTGTTCAAAAGGGCCCGAAAATAGGGGGCTATTTTTTAGATTTGGAATGATACATATTCGGTTAAAGCCTCAGCTGTTCGAACGGGGTAACCTGGATGGATATAATCTTGCGGATACCCTGAGCAACGGTAACCACATCCCTTCCAAATTCCATTGTGTGACATGCAGTTTAGCAAAGGCGTGCACCATATAGTTGTGACCCCAGTCATCGACAATGTAGGTTATGTGATATAGGATTCTCATCCTTTAAAGGATGGCGAGCTGGGTTATAGCGTACTAGGCATTTTGCCGCGATAAGGTCTGTTACAGCCTACAAGTAGGCAATAAAGAATGTTCACATTTCGGACTTGTGGTGGTGTTCTTTCCGAGTCAGGTAATGAAATATGGATGATATATGCGCATGGTAAATTGTAATCAGCGTGCAAATGTTCTTCAGGTTGACAAAAGTGAGAAATGCACGTTTGAATCGTTATCAAAATATCCAACATATATATTTTTGGATAATCAATCATGAATCATGCATTGTATTAATCTAAGTTCCATCTTATGTACACGAAGATGGTGTCAGCAAGCGCCGGGCACTGCCAATTTCTTAAAGTCTCCTTGGTGCAACCGCGTGGTGTGCGCGATTTGTCGATTTTATTCGACCGCCGATACGATGATTCACTTTCGTGTTGGTATGTGATTGGCTGGGGAAACGAGTTCCATTATCTGCTGCCTTTCGCCCTTTCCTGGAACTCTGCAGTCAGGAGGATTTGAGCTGCCGAAATCATTTGGCGTGACTGCAAAGAACTCCGACGGCACCATGTGTGCCTGCACTGTATTTGCATAACCTCGTTCCTACTTCGAGCGGCAACGTTTTTTAGTAATGGGGTGCCAGCTGGGATAATGTATGCTTTCACCGACTGCTGCCGAAGAGATGACATCGCAAAGCTGGCGCGGAAGGAGCTGAAAATCGGTGGCGCTTAAAGATATTATGGGCGATAAGTACTGGTATGGTACCATAAGTACCTATGCGAGTGCCTAATTGCGAGGCCCTCGCAAACTCAATGCCGTACGAACGCCCGAAAATTAGCCTCTCCTATTTTCTGGTTGACGTAGTGAGTTTTGCGATGGCGAACCTAAGCGATGTCTTTCGCACGCTTGCACACGCGTTGCACGTCGAAACTTGATGCGCGGGATCCCTATGCTTTTGGATGCAGTTGTTGCGCAACTTAAATTTTGCGATATGCCAGAGTTCCTTTTTATTTTCAATTGGATTTTCTTGTTGCGCCTTTCCCATCTTTGCGAAATATATTTGTTAGGGTAAAACTATGCTCCCGAAAGCACGCAGGTGTAAAATGGGACAGTAGGGGAAAATTGGGAAGGGGGACTGGTCCCTGGTTGCCTTCAGTCCTGTCGGGTCCCGACGCTCCTCCAGTGTTGCCTGCTCCACATATTTGCGAAGCATTCTCGATTCAGATGCTATGTCGACAGACTGACACGATGACTGCCCCACAGTACTGTCATACTACTGTACTGTCATACTGTCATACTGTCATATCGTCATACTGTCATACTGTCATAACCTTAATATCTGATATTCGATTTCATTGTCTTTTCAACCCCGATGCGAATCTGACCATTCTTCGAGGGTCTGACTGAGTTCCACGATGACACCCTCCACAGTACTGTCATACTACTATAGTGTCATACTGTCATACTGTCATAGTGTCATAGTGTCATACTGTCATACCCCGGACATCTGGTACTCATTCTCATCGTGATTTCAAGCCCAATTTCACTGTCATCGTGCCAATCCCAGATTACTCCCGATGACACACATACATACGCATAGGCATATCGGCTCACGCTGTGCCTCCGGGCACAACTCTCCCCCCCTTAGGAGTGGTCTACCTCCTGGGATCACTCCGCTAAGGTTCCAGTTCTTAGGTTTTCTGGTTCCTTTATGTTTCCAGTTCTTAGGTTCTCTGGTTCCTTTTCGAGCACAACTTGCCTGCCGCTACCAGGGCACCACTTTCACGAAGGAGGGTGCCGCTTGGAATCTAAAGCGGGTCTTCAGTCTTGCGGAGGCGTAAATGTCGGAAAGTTGTCGCAGCAGGAGCGCTGGCACGGGATATACGCTCGCGGATTGGCCCGCTCCAGTCTGTTGCGGATGAGGTCCCAGCTGAGAAGTCTCTGGATGAGCACCGGCTGCCCATCTGCACGCACACGGTGTCGAAGCAGTACAGCGTAGCAGGGGCGTGGGTGGTGCTGAGTTCGTCCATATGCAGGTGGGCTTCATGTACTGCGTACCGTATATGCGGTAGGTACACACCAGCGGGGGAGGAAGCTGGCGCATCATGGGGCGAAGCCGCAGCGCGTTGGGGAAGCGACCTCTGGGGTTCTCCATGAACCAATGTTTTGGCTCCAAGTAGTCAATTATCTGCAATGCTTGTCGTACGATTTTGTCAGCCTGGGGAAGATCAGGGGGTCCTCCAGTGGTGCGCGCTTGACTGTACTGTCTGCAGGGGGGACTGGCCCAAACGACATCGAAGAATCCCGGCGGGTATTGTTTGTAGTCCCACTGTAGGATGTCTTGCACGTGTGTGGGATGCCAGATGTGTTCGGAGTCGAGGGTCACCACGGAAGCGGAGGGGAAGCAATTTAGGAATTCTCTTTCCACCGATCCGGTACCACTGAAAAGTACAAGAATTCTGGGCATGCGGGTTGCTTCCGTCTGGATCGCCAGTAGCTCTGTCACCAGTGCCAACGACCCATCCTCTGTGCGTTCTTGACGTTCCCACGGCAGAGGGGTATCCTGTTCCATCTGTTCGAGCTGGTCCAGCTCATCGCAGGGATTAGTGATGAGGTGAGCCAGTGCCATCCCAGCTTGAGCAGAGTGGCGGCCACGTTGCTCACGTCGCCGAGTGGCTTCGTCGCGAACTTGTGCCTCCATGCGCAGTCTCGCTTGTTCAAATTCACGAAGCTGTTGAAGTGGACCTCCGCGTTCGAGTTTGTCACGCGTCCTCCATTGGTCATGAGCTTTGGAGTAGGCAGTCCAGCGAACTTTCCATTCTTCCACCTCTTTTCCTCGAACAGACCGTACTCGGCGTGCAAGAATGCGCTCAACATGTGCTTCCTTCTGACCGTCTACCACCACCTCTTCAGGTACTGCCAGGTGATCACGTGCGGCGAAAGCGTCTTGACCGCTGGTGTACGGCTTGAGGCGGTGTTGAGCAAACACGTCATGTATCCGCCAGTGAGGAGGGAGGCGTATACACCAGCGAACTCAAAATTTTGCCAGGGCTCCGCGACACGATTTTTGAGTGCCTAGGTGCGCGGGCAAGAGTCAGGCAGCTGCGAAAGGAAGTGTGTCAGGTCCAAATATTCTTTCATAATACATAATACTATATAAACTATATAAACTATATATGATATATAATATACAACCTCCTAAATTACCCGAACGATTTATTATCATTATTATTATTATTATTATCATCATTATTATTATGGTTTATTTATTTTAAATCATTTATTATGAAAACACAAATCCTATCCGAAATCATCCTTTTGATGAAGGATGATTTCATCGACAATCTGAGCGTCCCGTCACCAACGTATTACGTAAGCCAGTGTCGTCAAAGTTGAGAAATTCGCTGACACTCACACTCACGAAGTCACGATTCACCACACTCATCACTTCTTATCTATACCGTGACGCATCTAAATCGATCTAGCATACATCCTCCTAAGTTATCCGGACGATTTATTATTACTATTAGTTATTGTTATTTGTGACTAAATTATTTATTATGAAAGCGCAAATCATATCCGAAATTATCCCTTTGATGAAGTTTATATCGCAGAATCTGAGCGTCCCGTCACCAACGTATTACGTAAGCCAGTGTCGTCAAAGTTGAGAAATTCGCTGACACTCACACTCACGAAGTCACGATTAACCACACTCGTCACTTCTTATCTATACCGTGACGCATCTAAATCGATCTAAATCGATCGCGGCCGCTTACATTCGACGCCGTAATCATCGTTAATCGATTGTTGTGTACTGCACTAACTACGGTATACGAATCAATCCGAAGATGGTGCCGTATATGCAGGGAATATAGCACATAATATACGAACGCTGATTGAATCAGGGACCTCTCGGATTGAACATGATAACGAAAGAGATAATCTTGTGTGAGCTGAGCCGGTGCGATACTTATGTGCTGAGGGGGAACCGTAATCGGTGGAATTATTATGAACGAATCGCCTACATCGCATCACGTGACGCAACGATTGACCAGCGTTTATATAAAGGCAGTATAGACATTTTGTCTACCAGTTTTCGGTTGACACTTTGCAGCTAGCGCTTCTGTTTCTTTTGAACCGTATTAGTGCTTCGCTAGTGATTCACAACAATCGTCTGACCAAACGAGCGAGCGGTTAAGCAATCACAAGAATATGGCATTATTCAACATGTTTCCTCAGCGAGCTGCAAGCGGCGGGATCCGGCAAATGATGAATGAAATGGCTGATCAAATGGACGCAATGATGGAGAACAATATGCTGCCGGCAGTAACTTCTCCAGATCAACCTCTGTTGCTCCCAACCCAGCTGCAGCAACCTGCTGGTACACGCGGCCGTTTCATGCCGATCGATGTTGTTGAGGAAAAAGAACATTTCACGGTCACTGCGGATTTGCCTGGAGTGGCCAAAGATCTCATCTCCGTCCAAGTTGACCAGGGAAACACTCTGCGCATATCTGTAAAAGACTCTGCTCAGGCGGAGCGCCCTGCTGGTGAAAAATGGTACCGAAACGGTAAGCCATATGAATGCACAATGATACATGTTGAGAGTTCCATATGCTGTCATGCGATCATGATTGATGTTCGCGATACATCACATGCGTGACGCGGAGCGGTCTTGGCCCGACTGTTCGGTACCACATTCATCATACCCGGTATTGGTATGATATGCGATACGGATGTGGTTCGGGGTACCATCGCGGGCGGAGGAGAATTACTCCTTCCATCTTGCGGATAGCATAGAAGTGAGCGTTCATGCATGTCAAGTATGAATACATTTGTGCGTATGGCAACTGAATGACGACAATACGCAAACATTGATTAATCTGCCCTGCCGACCATTCGCGTCAGGGACGGATGCGTTCATACATATACATATCAGTAAATACATATAGAGTAGTCTGTGATCGCAGGGCTAAAGTGACATGTTCGCAGTTCTCGATACTTGTTACACTGTACGTCCATGATCGCGACATCTATTCGTGTGTACATCCATGTCGTCGTGATGCATTAATGTGTACGCAGACGCGTACATCAATAACATGCGTTGTAACATGCGTGCCACATGAGAGGATATCGAACAAACCCTTATAGATCATCTCCGGCGATCTGATCTATCGCCGCGTGATGTAACGAAGAATATTGAAACCGAACGATTGCCACCGGAATTCAAGTCGCAACAATTCCCGCCGTGCTGATTTCACGGACTCGAGGTTTTTTGTGATATCTTATGGCGTCTCTCATATAGCTTGCGCCCTCTCGCAACTATTATGTATCAGGACGTTACCAGTAAAGTATAGGTACTTGGACTTAGCAATTTGCATATTTATTTCTGATCAAATTCTTCGTTGATCGGAACCATCGCAACGCTCGTCCAGTTGTCTGAAAGTAAGTATATACTGTAACTTACCAGCGGCATCGTTTACGTTCGTTGCTCGTCGCTAGTTCTAGCGACCGTCGATTGGTTTGATTGCCGACACATCAAATTCGTCAATGTATGCACGGGTGGATTGTTTTGTGTGCAGAGCGCTCCGTCGATTTTCGTCCTCGCGAATTGCGCATGCCTGAGAATGCGGACCTCAGCAACCTCAATGCAAAGATGGACAATGGTGTGTTGACAATGCACATCAAGAAGTCAGCACACCATGAGCCAAGCCAGGTTGCAATTCAGTAAGGTGAGCAATATAATCCAAAGCTCGTTCGAAGGACGTGTTGTCGTGACGTTGGCATGATGGGTGCTGCATGCACATCTACCGTCACGATGAAAGGTTGTGTATGCACTTTATGTTCTCAGTATTGCGTGTGGTACCCAATCATCTGGATTTATAACCACTAATCACTGTGAATATTAACGACGAGATTACATTGTCACACAACACCAAATTCAGCAAATATATACATACATACACTACCCTCGACCGTGTTATGGAGGCAGCATACAATTATACATGATTATGTACTTTGCAATGTCATCTATGCCGGCTGTAACATAGAGACCGACGCAATTTCACAATTGAATATTGAGTATTGGATTGGAGTAGACAATTTCCGCGAGAATTCAAAGCCTGGAACGAATTCTTTCTCGAATAATCTCGATAGGTCTTCTCATCGCTTGCCATCCCATCCCAAGGGCTTGTATCGCATCAGCATCTCTGCCACCAGGATGCATCTCTGCCACCAATCAGTCGTCATGATGGTGATAATCAGAAACAAAAGAAACGTACATGCCGAATATATACTGTCCACATATGGCTGCTCATCTGATGCATTTTCGACACCGGCCACATATTCAAGGGCTGAAATATGCTGCAGCTTGGTCTCCTACATATTCCGTGCATTAGTTCTTCATTTATATTTTCGGCTTTTGCTGTGTTATTCCCCCACACGGCACATGTCCACACCCGACGATAAGACGCGCACGCATCGCTGTGTGCTCATGAAGGATCATTTTGACGTGCAGAGTTTTGTACCTGGTACCGGCCGCAAACATGGCGTCACATGATATGCAAGTAAAGGGCAACGAGCAGTACACTTCTCCGTCATCACAGAGTGAATAAGGGCAAACGTGCCACAGATGAACCGAATACTCGCAGAATACTCGATGTTTTACAAAAAAACATATACATCTATATAAGTGCGGATGTCTGGATCGTGCGCGTCTCATCGCCTTCTAAACAGAGTAGCCATAGCCTGATGCATGCACATATATTGCATTCCCTCTTTGTGAAAAAAATTACTGTGACGACGAGGCTTTCACCCTAAGATCTTTTCAGGTAGTGTGTATGTCAATATCCAATAAAAATATGTAAACTGTATGATTAGGTACGATGAACAGTATTTTGCATCACCATAAACACAGACCTTCGAAAAATCGAATGATGCGAAATCTTTACTGATGATTGTACTGATTGTTACTGATGTATATGGCAGTATCCAAACTCCCTAGGAACGAGCAGGTAGGAGCAATATGGCAAGCAAGTGTTCATCTGCCATACTCGATTCAATACACTTTCTCCGTCCAAAGGAGACACTGCTAGTGGTTTCTATTCACTCAATCTCCATGTCGAGTACTCTAATTTGATCAATTGCAGGATTGGAAATATAGAAAGGGTAGCATAGGCGATTGTAATGTGCGCGCGTATGTGTGTGAATACATCTGCTAATCGTATCATCATGCTGCTGGGGCGACCTACATGTGGTGTTGCCTGCAAAATACATACAATAGCACTTACGAAACAGGCTGCATCATGAAAAAACCTTTCACTTTTATACACCGCATGAATTATCAGTAGTGTGTCCTAGAGGGCTCCAGATGTTTCAGGTCTGCACAAAGCATCATTTGGCTGCCATATCTTACTATTCGTGACATCACGTTTCAAGGTTTGCCGTTGACTTGAATTATCTTATCCTATTGGAGTACATGCACCGATACCATGGTTGTAGATCAACGAAGGCGTACATGTGCATGTGATTTAGAAAGTATGCTTGTAAACAACTTCATGGTTGCCCTCAAAACGTCTCACTAAGCCATGGCTCACAATGGCATGATGCAACCTGCCTTTTGGGAGTCAATGGCAAACACAACAGGCGGCCTTGTAGGCCCATGCTATGGCAACTATCTCAAACAGGCAACTTGTTTCACCAAGATCTAGACAACAAAGATGAGCTCTTCATATACCTACACATGCGATTGATATTCCAATTTCGCAACTGTCTCCACTACCCACCCGTCTGGACATCTAAACTAAGGTTCAATGAAATGTACTACATAACATATTTCTATTCAGCAAGCACACAGTATCTTCATCGATTATTAGCCATTACATACAGATGCAATTGTGAAACAGTCGAGCATCGCTGACATTCAAGCTATCGATGTATACGAGTGGTTCTAGCATATATCTTATATTGCCAACCATGAATGTTAACAGAGCAGTGCTCAATCATTAATCTTATCATTGCAAGGTCTACAATATAGCGAAGAAGTCTAAAGGGGGGGCGGGATTCTAATGGCACTACTCGCAAAATCAAATCAGTATAATGAGGAACCTGATCTAAAAATCTACACTATCCGAAGGGCTGTAACTGAATCTCACCAATATAATAACTACATTTTGCATTGGCTACTGAAACTTCTGCACCAAGTTGCCATTGCCACATTCCAAATTGGGCTGTGCTCGTACTCGGCATCCTTCGCCGTCCAACTTAAACAAAACGCAAATAAGATGTGTGACATCGCCTTAACGAACTGAGTTATTGCACGATCCTTGAACATGTGATCATCATAGGCATACCAAGTCGCCGTCAATTGGGCCACAAGCTTCACAAGCCGCTGACATGGGCTTTCTTTCACCAGTGTAGAGTCCCCCCCTCATTTCATTCCCATACTGCGGAGCAAGAGATTGCTAAGCTCCGCATGTCCTTTGGATGATGCCAGCTGTGCTGCCGTCTTTTTGCGCTTGTTCTTCATTGCGGGGTCGGCGTTGTGCTCCAAGAGCAACTTTGCCTGTACGCCACCGTGTCCGTATCCCCACATCAAGCACTGCCATCTCAGCAGGTTCCCACCTTGGACATGCTAGCCGTTAAGTAGTGGCGCCAGGCCTGGGATCGACTGCGATAACACATCCAGCCTCTTAAGGGGGGCCTCAATTCGACATGTGTATCGCATGTAGACTGCGTGGACAGGTCTCCCCACAGCACTGCGGGCTTCATATGCGATCTCAGATAGCAAGCTAGCATCCGCCAGAAATACTAACATCCACCAGAAACTTTATTTGCGACGCAACGTAAGATAGGATTTGCAACCGGGATGTCCAGAGACCCCGTGCAAAGGTGTGGGCAGCCTTTGGTCTAACCCATTCGCAGCATGCCAAGGTGGCCTAGAGAGCCCTCCTTACACTTCTGCAGTCAGCAGAAGGGCCTCGTACCTTCGGGAGGATAAGGGGAGGATGGGAAGCGAAGTGGTAGCACACGTGGGTAAGTTGATGGTCGCTCGCCCAAATGAGTGCATAGGGGAACATTAGGCTACGGTGGTGGGAGCAAGCGGGACAATGAGCCTACTTACCGCTTGATAGTTGCCACGAAGGGCACTCCTCATGAGGGGTGTATAGCCATTGCTGTTCTGCTGGTCCACTCGGGCGCCATGGTCGATGAGGGTCTTCATCACCTCCACGTTGCCGATCCAGCTAGCGCTGATCAGCAGCGAGGACCCATAAGCATCCTCCGAGTTTGCACTGACGACGCCCGCCTCCAAGATCCTGTGGGGATCATCACTCCGCGCCCTCCAACTTGGCCTCACACAAGCCGACCATTCCCAGCACTGCGGAGCACCCGCCGTGCAGAGGCCACGCTACAGCATGAAGGTGCCGAGGCAATGGCCCCATCTTGACGGTTGCACATGTTATCTTTCCAGATAGGCCCAAAAGTCAGTCTACATTGGCAAAAGGATCAAAGTCACTGCCTGTCATGCCCACTTGAACCAGAAGAGATGCCCCCCACGCTATATAGAAGTCAGAAAAAAGGCGAGACTTGTTCCGATAGTCTGACAGCCTTTATTATTCCATCCAAGCACAGAAGTTAGCGGAAGGCCGCATGCTCAAACGGGCGCCAGGCAAACCACCGGACATGTTGGAAAAGCGCATTCGCTAGATGCAGATGGCCGTAGTCCCCGATCTCAGATTGTTCCTACCGTCGTAGCAGCGGAGTGAACCCTTGGCCCACAGCCCACACTGCAACTGCTGCGTCATCGCGGATGCAGTCCACGATCAACCCATTCTTACACTCCTCCTGCGCAGCGCCCCAGCCCCTCATCCGCTCAGCACTGCAATGCTTGCACATGTCAGCTTCACACAATGGTGCGGAAATTTCACGTGCCAGACGCGATGGGAAGGGAGAGGGTAGTGAAGATGGCAACAAGAGCAGGCTAAGTGCTGGGCAAGGGCACGGAGAAAGTCCAATCACAGCAGCAGCCTAAGTGCTGGGCAAGGGCGCGGAGAAAGTCCAATCACAGCAGCAGCCTAAGTGCTGGGCAAGGCCCATGGAGAATTGTCCAATCACAGCAGCAGCCTAATTGCTGGAGCAAGGCGCGGAGAGAGATCCAATCACAGCAGCAGCTAAGTGCTGGGCAAGGGCACGGAGAAAGTCCAATCACAGCAGCAGCCTAAGTGCTGGGCAAGGGCGCTGAGAAAGTCCAATCACAGCAGCAGCCTAAGTGCTGGGCAAGCTGCGGAATGAGAGTGGGGAGTAGGAGACAAAAGGGAATGCTGCGGTCTGAGAGTGGGGAGTAGGAGCAAGAACCGTGCCGCACCATTTGCAAGAGAGAAGCCCCGTCCACCTTCGCCAGGTAAAAGATCCTCGCTTTGTCGTGGAAGCCCTCCAGATGAAGCCTGCAGGCGGCCACTCCCACCGCATCTCACCACGGCCGCAGCGCCTCTGCCATGTATCATCGGCAGGGCGAGTCGCCTCTGTCATGTACCATCGGCAGGGCGAGTCGTCTCTGCCATGTACCATCGGCAGGGCGAGTCGCCTCCGTCATGTGTCATCGGCAGGGCGAGTCGCCTCCGTCATGTGTCATCGGCAGGGCGAGTCGCCTCTGTCATGTGTCATCGGCAGGGCGAGTCGCCTCTGCCATGTATCATCGGCAGGGCGAGTCGCCTCTGTCATGTACCATCGGCAGGGCGAGTCGCCTCTGCCATGTACCATCGGCAGGGCGAGTCGCCTCTGTCATGTGTCATCGGCAGGGCGAGTCGCCTCCGTCATGTGTCATCGGCAGGGCGAGTCGCCTCATCATGTGTCATCGGCAGTGTCGCCTCCGTCTATGTGTCATCGGCAGGCGGGGAATTCGCCTCCGAAAATAAGTGTGTCATCGGCAGGAGCGGTCGCCTCTGTCATGTACCATCGGCAGGGCGGCGTCTCTGTCATGTGTGTCATCGGCAGAGCTGAGTCGCCTCTGTCATGTGTCGCTCGGCAGAGCTGATGTCTCTGTCATGTGTCATCCGGCAAGGGGCGATCGCCTCTGTCATGTGTCATCGGCAGGGCGAGTCGCCTCTGTGTGTGTCATCGGCAGGGAGCGAGAGTCGCCTCTGGTCATGTGTCATCGGCAGGGCGAAATTAGCCTCTGTCATGTATCATCACGGCAGGGCGAGTCGCCTCTGTCATGTATCATCGGCAGGGCGAGTCACACCATTGCGTGTCTCATTGGTACCAGCAACAGCAGCAGTGACACGGAGCCAGATCTCTGTTTGAGGCATGGGATTGGCCACACTGGACTTTGCTCCGCTTTGCTGCACGTCCGCGGGTCTGGGGGTGCGAGAGCTGCTTGGCCTGGCCCAAGTGCATAGGGGATGATGGGCTGCTCGGGGAGGAGAGCGCTCGCCAGGGGGAGGGGCATGGACTACCAGTTGGCAACATCTGCACGGCTCCATTCGGCTTGTCCAACGGGCGGGTTGAGGCCAGCCCCCATCAAGCGCCCTTCCACTACTGACCGAATCGCAGACGCCACCTGCATTTGCACCCTTAGCACCATTGTCAAAGGCCCACTCCTGCCTCCACCAGCGGTTGCCACGTGTCCTTCCCTGCCCCTACCCACCCACACCTCTCACTTCCGCCTCTTCACACACACCCTAAGATGCGCACACCTCCACGCCTCCTTGGCATCCCCATCACTGCCTGTGATGCTCCCACAAATACTCTCAAAGTGCACCCACCTCCTGGAAGCCGCCGCCGGCACTCAGCACCGCGCCATACGCAGTGTCCCCTGTCGTCACCATCTCCACCAGCCCCGTCAGGTGTGTGTCCAAACCCCAGAATACCCTTATCAAGTATGGGTCGGGAGGTATGCAAGGGTCACAAACGCCCTCCCCTGACGCCGGTGCAGATTGCATGATGTCAACCCCCCTCCTCAGGGGTGCCTGCAGATCTAGCGCGGCTCACGCTCGCACCGCGGACTTTGGACGCGTACAAGGCCGCGCCTGGGCGCTCTGGCGCCTGCACACGCGATGCACGGGCATGCGGACGAGCCGCCCTTGTCCCAGGCATGGCCGACAGCGCAGGCAGGGCGGGGAAGACGAAGAGGGGGCGAGCACCGCTGCTGAAGCCGAGTTCTGCTAGGCGGCGGTACATGCGCAGCGCGTAGACCGATGCCGCCACGTGCCTGCATTGCCCGCACTGATCAGTCGGCCCGCTCCCAATACCAGCTGGTCCCTCCTGCCGCAGAGCCGCCTCATCGCCAATTTCCAGGAAGCACCTCGGAAGCGCTGGTGGCAGTGGCAGTGGCAGTGGCAGTGGCAGTGGCAGTACAATAATCGAGGGAAGGTTGCAGTCAAGAATGGGGGGGAGTCACCGATTTCGGACGGCCCACTCAAAGGTGATGTCATGCCGTTTAGTCAGAGGCGCGGTGTGCGAGATACTCTCGCCCTGGAGGGACCACTCCCACCCCAGCCCCCCAAAACAGTTCACCAAGCTTCGGCGGATCGTGCGTGTGGGCGTCCCTCAAGCGCGGCATGCTGCCCCGCCTGCCGGATCGTCCCAAGCTTGCATTGAATCTCCCGATTCCCGCACGCTTCAAGAAGGGCGCACCTGTGGCAGGCCCAGGGACTTGACCAGGTCCTGCAGAGAGGCGCCCTTCACGTCGTCCTGCAGCATCAAAGGACACCCCACCCCGTTCCGCGGTGCTCATATCCTTCGCTCACAAAGAAGTGCGTCAGACCCAGCCTGCGGAGCCCGCCAGGGCCAGGCAGCCTGGAGCAGGCACCGGCTGCATCCGGCCTGCAGGTACTCTTCAGGTAGGGCCCACAGGCTTGCAGGAGGACCGAGCGCTGCACAGGTCATGCGCCAGGCGCAGGCGATGACCTGCCGGGCCCAGCGCACGACTCGGATCTGCTCGCGCTGACTGCAGAAAGTTGTGGAGGAAATTGCCAACTGGCGGTATAGCTCACCTCCCCTTTCAGCGACCGGATCGCTTTGACAGAGGCACAGACAACAGCGAGTGAAGTGTGACATCCTTCGATACTATGTCCAAGACAAAAAAACCCAAGGGCATGTCTACCTACTGCGGAACCCAGGCTGGAGTGCCGCTCCAGCTGGGAAGATGCGGGGGGATGCAGGACACCCCGCAGGCTTGGGATCGAAGTGTTCCACGCGTACTTCGAAAGAGCACTTCCCTGAAGTACGACACTGTGCCAGCACTCCAAAACGGTGCTCCAGTCAGCAGGAGGCGGGGGCCACCGGGCGGGAGACGGACCTTCTCAAACGAAGGGAGCCACCGCTGGTCTCCCGCGATCAGCAGCCAGGCTGACACTTCCTGGCGCTCCCAGGATACCATCGGAGTCCGATACTGCCACCCCGTGCCCAAGCGCCCCCTCTCTGTCGCACTCAAACCCCTTTCCGCCCCTCACACCAAGCCCTCTCCATCCCGTCTGCAAGGCAATCTGGCACGCTGCTCTGAAAGCCTCGGTGGCCGCACGCACCAAATACCGGTGCAGCACGGGCATCATGTTCTGCAGCATCAGCTTGGAGTCGGCCGGGAAATGCTCAAAGATCCACGCCACCATCGTGCGGCCGCCCAAGTCCGGACTCGGCTTCATCAGCACCTCTCCCTGGACGTGCCGCGCCCGCCATCACTCAGCCCTCGCTGTAGACGAAGGCGCGAACGCTCGGGCTGCCACGCCACGTGGCCCGCAAGCAGCACGGCTGCCACGCCACGTGGCCCGCAAGCAGCACGGCTGCCTGGGAGCAGAGAGCCTGAGAGAGTGGAGGTTGTCCCACCACTTCCACTGCACTTCATTGACAGATGTGACACATTTTAGCATCACATCTAGATGCGGAAATGGATTCCAATGATACTTGGTGCCAGGGCTCAGGGTCCACTGATAAGGCGGAGGGCATGCCACATGGATGGCACTTCGATTTGGATCCCCCCCCCCGCGTGTGAATCAACGCACGCTAAATTGCAATTTCGGCGTCTCTCATGCATGAATTGTGTTACACGAACTCGGGCGACAGCGTGTATTCCATCTAGCGCCTCTTAGGAGAATGCAGACTTCTAGAGTCTAGAGAAAATCTGCAAGAAAACATATTTTCTGTCATGAGGAACACATGTCATATACACATGTCATTCAGTATATGAGTGAAAAACGGTCCTTGGAATCAGTTCCAGAGGGAGTAGTTTGAGGTGGCGGCGGTGTGCCACTTCCGAGATTTCTCCTCCGTGATAAAAGAGGCCGTCTCCGCGAAATCGCGGTTTTACCTTTTATCTTTTGTTTTTGAAGGGGGGGGGCTGGCCATCACATACATGGCGCTGGAAGGGGAAATCTTTAGGGGAGTAATTTCTCCACTTCACCCCCCAAGTTTCCCCAAGGCACTTCCCGATTTCATGTCGATGTATCCACTCGAGCTGTGCATCCAGGCCATGGGAGCAATTCCCGAAGCCCGAACGCACAACTAGATATGACCCGATCTCCGGCGCAGTGGTGTTAGTGGGTTGACCTGTACTTCCGCGTGGATGGCTGTATCAGAGCATCAAACGAGAGAGAGAGAGAGAGGCGCACCATTTGGTCCGGGTCGACTGAGGCCAGGAACGTGGGGACCAGGTGGAGGTGCTTGTGGCGCATGGCCCACTTCAGTCGCCTGGACAGGTCATGCAGCGCGGCCTTGACCCGCAGCCGCAGCCCCGCCGTGTCCATCTCCTCGCTCGTGAGAATCGTCAGCAGGCTCTCCCCAGTCACCCCATCCTGCGCCCTAGCAGGCCTCCCCCAAATCAACCACAGGCCGACGACGCCCTTGAGGATGAAAAAGGCTGGGTTGTCCACCTGCCCGAGCTGGTGTCAACAATAACGGACAGCGCGCAACTCTCTTCGCCGCAGTCTCGAGCTTCCGTGGATGTGGCCAGTCTCTGGATGAGATCGATTTACGCTCAACCCTAGTTTATGTTGGAGGGGCTGAGGGGGATCCGAGTTCGGCATATCGATACTGAAGGGTGGAGGTCTGGCTAGTAGGGGCCCAAAGCAGCCAGAGTCACCGATTGAAAAGGTAGCAGCCATGACCAATGCGCAATTGGCAGCATGGAACATGCTTGGCTGGTTGCAGCAAAGGGGTGTACGAGATCGTCCAACGGAAGGACATGGTGCAAAATCAGCCAATAGGAGCGGAAGGGTGCAGAGTCACGCAATGGGAGGCATGATGAGTTCCAGATTCAGCTACAAGAGTGGGCGGGGAGCGATACACGTGGCGCTCAATGCTGAGGCAAACCTTGCGGAACGCAGAGGCGAGGGCCCCCAAGTTGTTCAAATAGAGCCAGTTGACGATGTGGGCCACTTGCCACGAGCTCATTGAGCTGAGCTGAGTCAGCTGCAGCTGCGCCTTCGCCTTCACCGCCTCCAGAGCACCCTCCACGTTGTACCATATCGCCTCTTCCAGCGCGGATCCCCCCCCAGGCCTGCTCGCCCCCCAACACTCCAATGGACCCACTTCTTCCAAACACTCCTCCTCTCCGCCTCTCTCAGCGTAAGGAATTGCTGCGCAATGAAGTATCAGTATGCATTAAATATGGACCGTCACCAAAAACTTCACCGTGAGCGATCACAGGAAGCTCACCACCGTTTAACTGACCGCACGGGAGCTCTCATTTGCTGACTGCTGGCAGCACGCATAGAGCCGCCGCAGCTGTCAGGAGCAGGACTGCCCCAGAGGTGGGGAGGGGCGATAGGGGCGCGGAGCTTTACCAGGCCGCCTCATCAGGTTCCAGAGCCTGGAGCAGATGCGTGGCCACTTCTCTGTGTTCATGCTTCAGCGCCCAGCTGCACCCTCTCATCGCCCCTCCCGACCCAGCTCATTCAGCGCCTACCAGCTGAGCACGCCGATGGCCGTCATGGTCAGCGCTCGCATCTACGCCGCCATGTGCGCGCGCATGCTTCACTGCAGAGTGCCAGGCGGCCACCGAGCCCCCGCAAGCACCGGCCAAGCACCGGCCCAGCACCGGCCCAGCGGCCAGAGGAAGCCGGAGGAGGTCTCACAGGAGCACGGCAGACGAGTTCGTCATGGCGGTGTCAAACTCCTCCCGAGTCTCGGCCAGAGTCAGCACCCATTTGCCGTCGATGTCGTGGTCGCTGCGGAACGCCTGCGCCAGGCTGACCTCGCCCTGCGCCGCCAGCCCCCCACCAACGCGCGCAGTGGCGGGTCAATGGCCTGTGGCTGCCGAATGTGCCCCGCGAGGCGTGCACCTAGAGCCAACGCGGATACCTCGGGGGCGCCACTACCTCACCACACGCGCACCGCCCTCGACAGATCGTAATTGTGAAGGAACCTTCACAAGCCACATCTCGCCCTTCATCGCCTCCATCCTGCATATACCAAGAAGGGCGCCGTACACGGGATGCAGGGCGCCGTGCCCCTGATGCCGATGAGAGGCGATGCATGCGGCAAGGTCTGAACCAGCAGCCGTGTGGCGCCCGGCGGGCAACACCGCGCCCCTCGATTCCCGCGGCCCACCGCACTGCGGGATTGCCCACCTGGCTGATGAGATAGTTGGCCACATCCACGGGACTCCAGAGGGCGAGCGGAATGGACAGCAGCCTCGCTCGCACCAGGGGCCTCAGCAGCTGCACCACGTCGAGCCAGCTCTGTGTCCCCAGCTCCCCCCACCGAAGACGCTGTTACAAGCGCGCCTGGAGGCGCGCGGAGAGGGCTTGGGGGGCCTCCTGGGAGCTCGGGGGGCCTCCTAGGAGGCTCCGCTCCGCAGGTTGCTCCGCTCGACGTGCATGGCGAGTACCTGGGAGGGGGCGCCCTAGCTTTCGAACCGTTATGCCTGCAGGAAAGTCACCGCGGGTCACCTTTCAAACACCCAGGGGCTGGTGAATTCAGGTCAGGGGCGGTTGCTTAGGTCATAGGTGCGTCTTCTGCGTAGTGTCAGCAGCGCCGCTCGCTCTGCCCTGGGGAAATGCTCGCCTCGGCGGCCACGAGCCACGGCTGGGAAGCAGCCGGAAAGTCCACCCAACATGGACGCTCTGCCAGCGGCTGGAACATCCCAAAGGCTTCAAGCCAAGAAGGGTCCAAGAGGGGTAGGCCTGCGGGCGGAGCCCGAAGGGGGGGGGTATCGCAGGAAGGCACATGGAGGGCACCTCCTGCGCCGCGAGCTCCACAGGGGTGCTTGAATCGTCCACGGCGCCATGAGTGGCCACCCACAGAGATGTGCCGTGCTCGCTTCCAACATGATATGCAGCAGCCGATAGCGTGGACGCCAGATGGCGCAGGCGGCTCTGGAAGGCCCACTGGAGCACGCGGCCCTCCGCGTACAGCTCCCCTCCCTGTGGCGCCCGGGCAGCCGCGACGGCAATCAAGTCAGAGGCCCGGTGGACGCCGCCAGCGCCGCTTCTCCAACGACGTCGTGCGGGCCACGTGCACAGGGGGGACCCTAGAGAGCCTCGGACAGCCGGCATGGGCGGAAGCTGAGCGGTGGCGAATGCCAGAGTGACCCCAGTGGGGTCCTAGACACACTACCGAGGGGGGTCTGCACGCACACACCCTAGAGAATCCGGATGAGTGTCCCGAAGTGTGTGCTGAATCCTTTGATCCCTGGCGTGGGTACATAGTGCAGTCTCCTGTGGCTATGGGGTGCCAAAGGATTCGCAAGGATAAGCATACACACACCCTAGATGCCTCAAATGAATGTTGCTTGCTTGGCCTTCGGGTTTCGGGACATCAAGCGGGGGGAGGGTAGGAGTGTGGGGGCAAGGGGCTCGTCGCACCGAGGTTGACATCAGCGCAAAGTTGGCGCCGTGGCGGTCCCCACTGCTCGGAGCGCGGCCCATCGCCTCCGCCAGCGGACGCAGCTGCCTGCCGGTCGCCGCGTCCTGCGAAAGGGCTCGCACCGTCCACCCCCCCTTGCACCCTCACTCGGGACATCCCCTCAGCGACCTCCGACGTGATCGGACGATAAACGTCAATGCATCCTCGTGTCACGGGGAGAGAAGCTCCCAGCCGCTCGGCGCTTCGGGTGGTTTCGCTCACAGCAGCGGCGCGCCGGCTTGCAGCACACCTGCCATGCGGCGGGCACGAGCTCCGGGCAGCCCACGTAATACAGCCAGTTCACTACATGCGCCGTCGTCCACGACTCGAGCGCGAGGTTCTTCTGCCAGGACATGACGTAGGACCGCATGGCCGCCAGCGCGGGCTTCATGGCATCCCCGGCCGCTAGCATGTGCCCAAAGGGTGTGTCCTGCCCCCGAGCCCGCCCTGGCAGCTCAGCACGCGCTTCCCGAGGCACCGCTGCAACACAGCGCACTGTATGCACCCCGTAACCAGACAGCGTCAGGGATCGTAGGCGACGCCGTGGATTACACAGTCGCGAGCAGTCCGCACTGTGAGCTGCGGCGCACCACGGCTCCTGCCCTGGCGGCCCACTCTGTTGCGCGTCTCGCTGTGGGACTCCACAGTTGGCTCACATCATCGCAGACAAACATCGTGCACTGTCTCATGTGACAGCCAAACGAGTCCACGCAAGGTCGGCTGGGGGGCGCCGGCACTCGCAGCGCCTTCTTGCTCGCGCTCCTGCACACTGCCCTCAGCACCGCTCTGCGCCTCGAGCCCCGCGCAGCAGACCGCCTTCCGGAGCCATCGACGGAGAGCGCGTGTTTGCGCCGGAGCTGGGAACAGGATTTGGACCTGCGAGAGTTTTGAGGGGCGAGTCACCACGGGGCCGCTGGCAGGGCTGTCCATGGCCGCGTGCATGACGCTTCCCCACTCAGCGCGCTTGAGTGCCACTGCGACCACGTTGGCATCACCGTTCCGCAGCGCCCACTGCATGACGTGCAGCCCGGAGGACAGGGCGCGCGCGGTCGGCATGTCACCAGCCTTGACCTCTGCTTCGGAGCACCACCGCCCCACTCTCGCGTCACTCACCAAATCGATCCATTCCGCAGTCATCATTGGCGTCGTATGTCCCACCAAGTTCTTCATATCAACATAACGCAGGGCACGTGTGACGCGCGCCAGGGCAGGAGGCATGGCGAGTGTCACAGGGAGGCGGCCTGAAAGGAGGCATGCAGGAAAGATATCGCAACAAAGGGGCAGGCCCATGGCTGAGGGGAACCGTGGGCGTAGCGCACCGTCTTCCTCCAGTGAGTTGATCAGCAAGCTAAGCTGCGCTCCGGCGATATGGCTGCTCTTTCTCCTCCCGCGGCCTCCCCACTCCACCCCCCGGGTTAAGCCACCATTCCCGACGAGCTCCGGCAGCAAGCTCCAGGGCGCCAGTGATGCGGCTAGTCGCCATTGAGCCGCCGCGCAGCAAGCTCCAGGGAGCCAGTGATGCGGCTAGTCGCCATTGAGCCGCCGCGCAGCAAGCTCCAGGGCACCAGTGATGCGGCTAGTCGCCATTGAGCCGCCGCGCAGCTGCTGCGCGGATGCCAGGCTCCGAGACTGTGACTTGACGGACCGTTGTTCCAGGCGCGAGGCCCCAGTCGCACAGAACCCTCTCCCGGGCGCGGACCCCGTGCCCGCTGCGCGAGGCCACTCCGCGGGGCCCGTTTGCCACCTTTTTCCCCAAATGCGCAAAGCGTCATCAAGGTCCGCCGCTAAGTGGCACGTGCAAGGCACCTTTCAGCAGAGCGCACACTCTTATACACACCGTGCAATATGATCCTTGTCGCATGCCCTTACATGCAATGGGCTCCTGAGGGCCGTCGGATCTGTGACAGGGAGATAAGGGCTGCACGATTGCGGCGCAAACCTGGCACGGAATGGTGCCACCATGCTCATCTGTCCGCCCTGCAGCAGAAGCCAGTTGATGACGTCCACCTCGGTCCACGCAGCAAGTGTGAGCGTAGGCGCGGTGAGGTGCTCCCGCACTCTGCCCTTCAGAGTCTCGGCAGCCAGGGGCAACCTCGCCACCAGCTCCTGGTGCCTGGCATCTCCCCCCAGGCACCGGCCCTCCTCCCCCGATCCAGGCTGGGCTTGATCATGCTTCAGTCACGTGCCCGCCACAGGAGAAGCGATTGGTGGCACACCACGGTGTGATAGATGGCACATCAGTTTGCTCGCGTCTCCTCGCGCCTCCCGGGAGGTGACAAACTGTTTTGGAAAGGGTCGCAGTCGAATCAAGCTCCCAGACATGATTGTAATAATGATGCCCTTTAAGCCGGCTCTAGACTGCATGTCTTTGCCACCATAGCCCAGCCGTAAAGTGGCGAAGGGCTGCTATGCCCCGAAAGTTGTAAAAGCATTTTGCCACACAGCACCACACCAACACCTTCCCCCGTTCCCCCAGTCCACATCCCCCCCTCGTCTGCTGTTAGGGCAGGCACGAGGGCAGAGGCGCCAAGCTCCTGGGCGCACCGTGCGATTGGCGCCAGGCAGGAGCTCGGCCACCGGCAGGGCGTTGTGGCCAGCCAGGCGCTCGAGCAGCGCGTGCCGCCCCCTTTGTGCCGCCTTGACAAAAGCATCCCCCAGGTCCACCATCCTGAAGCACTTGTCTGCGCGCAAACGTGCACCCCCTCCCCTCCCCCCCCACTCTCCTGCGGCCGCGTGGTGGCATGTCCTCCCCAACTGCTTACACGCTATGCTGTCTTCTGTTGTGAATCGAGCGGTGAATCGAGCAGTTGCTGCGGTGAAGTAAAGTGAGGTAGCAGCAGGGTAGAGGTGAAGGGCAGGGGTGAAATGACGGGGTGTGCAGCGACGGGTAGGGATCGGCTAGCAAGCCGCAAGGATGTAGCCAGCATACCCTCCACGTCTGTGGACAGCAATTTGTCTGCCAGCAGGGGTGACTTGTCCCCCTCAAACGCCCACAGCAAAACCTGCATTCCCCAGCGCCACCCAATGTAAGAATTAGCACTCTCCGCTAGTCAGAATGAAGTAAACGCTGTCTAGAAAAAATAATAGTTGCCAAGAGCTAAGCCCCTGTAACAACCCTGGAAAACCCTAAGTTCAGGGCCTGTTTAAATCTGAAACTCTGCAGAACAAATCGGGGCCGCAGGATTGTAGATGACAGCAACGATAAGGATGCAGCGCTGCCATCCGGAGACTCTAGTCATTGCATTGGGTCCGTCAGTGGGAGACGGGCCTGGGTTACGCGTTACGAAGAAGGTAGGGCCTGGGCTACGCGTTACGAAGGAGGGAGCTCGGGTGACCCCTAATCCGAGGTTAAACTTTCGCCAAAATCATCTCAGCCCTTGCGAGATGACTGGCAACCTTTCGCCGCATTTCACCACGTGAGGTGCTCTTCGGTTTTTCAATAACAAACTTCAATGATAGTGCGTTTCGCGATGTTAGCTTCTTAAGTACCAGACCCAACGCCCGAGTGCGCCAAAAGTCATGCCTCCGAGGCGACAGCGCGCCACCTTGCCAGAGGGCTCCCCACCCGGCCGCCAAGCTGCGCACCTGGAACCCATCCGCCAGATCGCCCTCCAGCAGAGCCGTTTGCTTCTTCTCCACCGTTCCTGCGATTCACTCCTCTCCGGTGACATTGCTAGACGCCTCGCAGCGCGGCCCTCTCTCCGGTGACATTGCTACACGCCTCGCAGTGCGGCCCTCTCTCCGGTGACATTGCTA
>LGRX02034475.1:0-18143 GCA_001247695.2 Cymbomonas tetramitiformis | reverse complement strand
AGGCTTGCCACCTGGACGGCCGTGCCCCGCGTGAGCTGGGCTGACAGGCTTGCCACCTGGACGGCCGTGCCCCGCGTGAGCTGGGCTGACAGGCTTGCCACCTGGACGGCCGTGCCCCGCGTGAGCTGGGCTGACAGGCTTGCCACCTGGACGGCCGTGCCCCGCGTGAGCTGGGCTGACAGGCTTGCCACCTGGACGGCTGTGCCCCGCGTGAGCTGGTTTGACAGGCTTGCCACCTGGACGGCCGTGCCCCGCGTGAGCTGGGCTGACAGGCTTGCCACCTGGACGGCCGTGCCCCGCGTGAGCTGGGCTGACAGGCTTGCCACCTGGACGGCCGTGCCCCACGTGAGCTGGGCTGACAGGCTTGCCTGTGGGCCCGGCTGGCACGCGTGAGCTGGTTTGACAGGCTTGCCACCTGGGCGGCCGTGCGCGTGAGCTGGTTTGACAGGCTTGCCACCTGGACGGCCGTGCCCCGCGTGATCTGGTTTGACAGACTTGCCACCTGGACGGCCATGCCCTGCGTGAGCTGGGCTGACTGCCCTGGCAGCGACGAAGGGGTCAAAGCGTGTCCACAGGGGACCTGGATGAGGCCAGCCAGACTCCCCGCCGCGAGCAAGGAGTCCCAGGCGCATGACCCAAGCGCCGGCATGACGAGTTTGCTCACACTCCTGCCGAGCTGCAGGGTCAGTCGCTGCCGGCTGTGCACTTGCGGCAGCCAGCTCTGTTGGAGGGCTGGGTGAGTGGCGGTGCTGTCCGGGATGGAGGGGCGAGGGTTGCAATCAGATCGAGGTGGTGCCGGCGCTCCTGGGCACATTGACAGATGACTCGGACCAGGTGCGTGGCGTCACCGCCCGAGCGCTGCTTCGGCTGCGCCAGGCCGAGAACCGGGCAGCTGCGCGTTTCACCGCCAGCTGGCGCAATGTCTGGTAGGATCGTGCAGAGCCGTGCCTTTTCCGCTGCAGGCCCCCTCTGGATCTCCGAGGCCCCCCTCTGGATCTCCGAGGGCCCATAGGGACTACCTCGCGGCTGTCCCCGGCTGCAGGTCCCCTCTGGATCTCCGAGGCCCCCCTCTGGTTCTTCGAGGGCCCATAGGGACTACCTCGCGGCTGTCCCCGGCTGCACATGTCCACGTGTCAAGATATGCACCGAATTGGAGGCTTCCACTAGAAAGATATGCACACGTCGAATCGGAGGCGTCCATCCCTGGTTCCCGCGAAGGCATTGCATTGCGTTTTGCAGCATTGTCCAGCTGGCAGGCAAGCCCGGTGCCGGGTCGTGGTGGGGGCGCAGGTGGTGGAGGAGGCTCTCGGGGTCCTGGCGGGGCTGGCGCGCGAGGAGCCCCACTTCCAGCCCATGCTCGAGCACATCCTCCAGCAGTAAGTGCCCACCTCCGCATTGCCGGCAGCGAGCCCGCTCCCCGCCGCGCCACGTGGCCAGCACGGCATACCTGGATATGCCAGGTGCGTGTCTCGATGATGCGAGGCGGCGGGGTGCCGGTCCCAGGTTCCAGTCATCTCCCCCGCTGCTGGAGCGGAGAGGCAGCCTGGTGGTGCGCCGCCTGTGCAGTCTCCTCGGCGCGGAGCGCATCTACCGCCAGCTGGCCTCCATCCTGGAAGGTGAGCACAGCAGCCCTCTGCGGCCCTCGTCCCCCGCTGGCAGCGCCGCTCGCATCCCCCGCACATTGGTGTTGGAGTCAGCCACGTGGACTGGATGTCTGGATCCCGGCGCTGCGGTCGCTGATCTACCGCCGGATCAATGGCCAATTATCCACATTTGCAAAATGGAAATGGGGATCACACATTGGTCAGTGATTGGAATGGGTCAAACAAGGAGTCTAAGGACGTCAGCATGACGTGGCGGGTGGCATTGTTCGGCCGACTAAACAATGTGCACCAATGGCACGGTTGGAATGGCGGGCAGCGAAGGAGGAGGTGAGGGCGTGTGAACACCGCAGCAGGCATTGAAATAAAACGCCTTGGCCATGGGCGGCGTGAGTTGTCTCGTCGTTCAGAAAGCCTGCAGCCTATTGGCACTCGACCGCCACAAGGGCATCTTCCACCGGAGTGCCAGCCCACTTTCTCACATAGTCGCGCGCGTGAGCTGCGTCGCCACGCCTTCGAGCGGATGCGGCGGCTGCCGCCCCTGAATACTGCCCCGGATGTATCGCCATTTGAAAAAAAACGTGCAATTTTATGTGAGAAAAGCACAACGTTGTCAACTGCTGCCAGCAGTCAGTGACCGTAAATGTGCCCGTGATTTGCTGTTGGCGGCGACCGTGATATGTTTGTGTGCCGCCTCGAAGCACCGGAGATGATGACAATCCGTCCGAGGTCAGTCTCGCAAATTTACATTCCAAGATCCACGATTTTATGCGCGCTTCAGTCTGTTCACGAATTCTAAACTTTTGACAATTTCCATCTAATGGGTCGACATCTCCCGGTGAATGTGAAGGTCGACTCCTTCACGGCCTGTCGTGCTGTGACTGGATGGTTCGCCATGTGTTTCACTTAAGCATATATGCACAGCACCGCTCATGACCGCTGCGGCCTCACAGAGGGTCGATCCAACAGCAATCTTTCCGCACCCGCCGGCAATCCTGAAGGGAAAGCTGCGGTAGAGGCGGCAGGGCCGTGCTGCAAATGCCTGCGGCCTCGGTGGGCTGGAGCGGGCGCGTCTCTGCCTCTGCGCCGCTCTCCTGTGGTGCGCGCGACTCTTTGGGGAGCTGACGTGGCTCTTCCTGAGGGGCTCCTGAATCACAGCCTCGGGTCCCTCGGGAGGCGCAGGCTGCAAGGCGTCGGAGCGCTTCACCTTGTCTACATGTTTGGCGGAGCCCGCCGCAGCGGAGGGTGAGGTTCCCTCAGCCGACGCCGCAAGCACCTCGCAGACTGAGGCCCAGCTGGCCGCAGACACCAACGACCAGCAAGAGGGTAGGGAGCCCCACGGACCAAGCTCCGTGCCCCCCCGCCCCCCGCCGCCCCCCTGTCCCATCTCAGCTCTGGAGCCCGTTGCTGATGATGTGCTGCTCACAGCAGTCAGTGCTCCAACGGATGGATACTTGGCCTGATTCTTAGCCATCTCAGGCGGAGGTGCGCGGGCTCGGGGGGTGGTTGGGGGGTGGTCCGGGCAGCTTCAGAGGATGCAGACCTACACTTCGCCCAGGGGATGGTGCAGGCGCTGAACTTGATCCTGCTCACGGCACCGGAGACCTCGGAGCTGCGCCAGATGCTTCGCCATTCCCTGCAGAACCCGGAGGTGCGCGCTCCCCGGCGACTCGGGAGGTGGGCATCCGGAGAGGACGGCGGTGTGGCGTGGCACTCTCCTGCAATGCCCCACCCACCCCCCTGCTCCCAGGAAGCTGAGTGCCTCACGCCTTTTGGACCTGGGCTGCTCCCCGTCCGCCAGAGCATCCGGTTGTAGTTTGTTTCGATTGTTGTTCAGTAGTGATGCCACGTGATACTACTTGGCAGTGGTTAGTTGTTCCAGAGGTCGGATTTCGTCTTAAATCACAAATCGTGAAACCATGCGCCTTATTGATTGATTTCATCAATTCGCGGTAATCCGCATGCTCATTGCACGCTTACCAGATCGTCGAGTGATGAATGAACTTTATTAAACGCAATCTGTAATGAGCGAACGCCAATGATCAAAAATAGTGAGTCAGCGCAAAATCCCAAATGACAGTTTTATCGACGTTTGGGACCGCCGCATTCAACCAAGGAGGAGTTGAGCCAATCAGAAATGGATGCTGAATATCTGGAGCGGGCATCAGTACAGAGAATCATTCGAAGGAATATTTCTCTGCGTAATTTCAAATGTGTATGACATTTTAGAAATTTGGCCCGAATGCTGCCTGGGTTTACGTCATGTGACTGGAAGATGCCGTGACCGTGCACAATAAGTAAGTAATACCGCAGACGCTTAGTAAGCCTTTAACAAAAATCGCTTCATATGAATCTAGACAGTGGGGGCCATGCTTACGAAGACGTGTGGACCCGAGCGTGGAGGCCTCGTCTCGGGGTGTGTGCGCTTCTGGAGGCCGCTGCGTGGAGGGGGGCCCTGCGGAGCGGTCTCCTAGTCCGCGGCAGGGCCCCCTCCGCGCCGAGGAAGGCGCGCTGAGGGGCGCAACCTGTGCTGTGACGCGGCAGGGGCGCGACCTTCACTGCGCGCTGTATGTCTCCTGAGCACCCCCCACCCTTTCGGTCACGTTGACCCAAAAAGTAAAGCATAGGTTTGATCACCGATGTACATCATGACCCTCATCACCAATACGCAGCATGCCTCTCACCCCCCTGATGTGCAGCATGCCCCCATCACCATGATCGCTGGCATGTCTGACACATCACCCAGATGTTCAGCATGCCTCATCACCGATGCGCAGCATGCCCCTCACCACCCCGTGTTCAGCATGCCTCTCACCACCCGTGGCACCCTCACCACCCGATACGCAGCATGCCCTTCCCCTGCGATCAGCAGCATGCCCCTCACCACCCGATGCGCAGCATGCCTCACCACCCGATCGCAGCATGCCCTCACCACCCAGTGTGCAGCATGCCTCACCACCCGATGCACGCATGCCCTCACCACCCGATGTGCAGCATGCCCCTCACCACCCGATGTGCAGCATGCCCCTCACCACCCGATGTGCAGCATGCCCCTCACCACCCGATGCGCAGCATGCCCCTCACCACCCGATGCGCAGCATGCCCCTCACCACCCGGCAAACAAACAATATTGACTGGCATTATGGGTTGCGTTGGCACAGGTGCCACAGCCCGGTGGCTGCGGTCAGCCTGTGTCTCTTGTGCCAGGTGCTCTGCCTCCTCCTCCTCCCTCGTCCCGGGCACCATCTTGTTCCGGCCGCACTGATAGGAGCTGGGAGGGACTCGGCATCCCTCAAATGTGCAGGCGCCTTCATATCTGTGACTGGTGGCAGGTGGTAGAGGCAGCAGTTTCCACAGGACATCTGTCCCTAGGAGGATGCTCTTTCTTTGTGGGCATGATGCTTTGGCATGACGCTTGACATGACGCTTGACATGACGCTTGACATGCCGCTTGGCATGCCGCCCTGCGAAGCGCGTCGGAGGGAGACCTGATTGGTATCACACGATCCCCAGAGTGGGGAAGGTACGTCAACTTTGCCCCTCAACTTTGAAGGATGAACTCGGGGGCGCGGAGTTGCGGGATTGGGCCAGGCTTACGGCCATGCCAGTGCGCTTATTTCTTCCTTTGGGCAGATCGATGCCGGGGTTGACCTCCTGGTGCAGGTGAGCTCCTGGGCGTGTCGCTGTACGCGCCCCTCAGCAGAGCCCCTGGGCATGTCGCTGCAGGCGCCCCTCAGCAGAGCTCCTGGGCATGTCGCTGCAGGCGCCCCTCAGCAGAGCCCCTGGGCGTGTCGCTGCATGCGCCCCTCAGCAGAGCTCCTGGGCGTGCCGCTGTAGGCCCCCCTCAGCAGAGCCCCTGGGCGTGTCGCTGCAGGCGCCCCTCAGCAGAGCCCCTGGGCATGTCGCTGTAGGCGCCCCTCGGCAGAGCTCCTGGGCATGTCGCTGCAGGCCCCCCTCAGCAGAGCTCCTGGGCATGTCGCTGCATGCGCCCCTCAGCAGAGCTCCTGGGCGTGCCGCTGGGCCCCTCCAGCAGAGCCCCTGGGCGTGTCGCTGGCGCCCCTCAGCAGAGCCTGGGCATGTCAGGTAGGAAGTAAGCCCCTCAGGAGAAACTCCTGGGCATGTCGCTGCAGGCCCCCTCAGAGCTCCTGGGCATGTCGCTGCCAGGCGCCCCTCCAGCAGAGCTCCTGGGTGTGCACACGGGGCGCCCCTCAGAGCTCCCTGGGCATGTGGCTGCGGCAGCCCCTCTGGCAGGCCCCTGGGCATGTCGCTGTAGGCCCCCTCAGCCAGGCTCCTGGGCATGTCGCTGCGGGCGCCTCCCAGCGAGCTCCTGGGCATGTCGCTGTAGGCGCCCCTCAGGCTGGAGGCCTCCTGGGCATGGCTGCAGGGGAGGAGCTCAGCCAGGCTACCTGAGGCATGAAAGAGCATAGTTTTACAAGCAGGAATTTACTGGGCATGTCGCTGCAGGCCCCCTCCCGGCACGGAGCTCCTGGGCGTAATGGCTGGGGCCCCCTCAGCAAGCTCCTGGGCATGTCGCTGCAGGCGGCGGCCCCTCAGCAGAGCTCCTGGGCATGTCGCTGCGGGCCCCCTCGAAAAGCAGAGCTCCTGGGCATGTGGGCGCCCCTCAGCAGAGCCCCTGGGCATGTCGCTGCAGGCGCCCCTCAGCAGAGCCCCTGGGCATGTCGCTGCAGGCGCCCCTCAGCAGAGCTCCTGGGCATGTCGCTGCAGGCGCCCCTCAGCAGAGCTCCTGGGCATGTTGCTGTAGGCGCCCCTCAGACGAGGCGCGCAGGTGCAGAGAGTGACAACAGGGACGGTCGGCGGACGGCGCGGGCTGCTCCAGGTAGACCAGCTGGTGCAGCTTTTGGAGTCACCCATCTTCACCTTCCTGCGCCTTCACTTGCTCGAGCCCACGCGGTTCCCCCAGCTTGTCAAGAGTCTCTACGGTCTGCCTTTCCCCGCTACTCCGGCACCATCCTCCATGCACTTGCTTAATCCCACCGCCCAATCTCTTTCGCCCCATGCTCGCCTGATGATCCTCTTGTGCCCCGGTCTTGCCTGCCACCTCTTGTGACACCGTCAGGCCTGCCCGCCCTCTATTTGCACCTGCCTCACCCGCCAACCCTCTTGCCCCGCCATTCTGCCGTGCCATAGCCCTCTTGCCCCGCCATTCTTCCACACCACAGCCCAAGTTCGCGGAGGTGCAGGCGCAGGGGCCTGCGCAGGGGCAGGCATCAGCAAAGGATAGCCTTGGCGGTGACCCTGGCAAGACGGGGCGACGTGGCGCAGGGTTGCTCATGTTGCTGCCCCAGAGCCCGGCGTTCCACACCTTGCAGACGCGCCTTCAGAACGTGCACGTGCTGCTCACCCTTCACACCGCCGCGCCTACACTGGACGCGCCCAAGCCTTCACAAGTCGCCCAGGGCGCGGATCAGGGCGCTGCTTCAGATACCTTGGAGGAGGGCTTGCTCGCTCATTTTCACAGGGTGCGCCCCCTTCAGTCTGGATGCCCACCCGTGGAGGGAGGGCAAGCGGAAGGGATGAGCGCATTGCAGAGGAGGCATTCTTCTCGCCGGGCGGCGCAGGCTGAGATGGTTGCAATCAATCTCTGCAGCTGTGCGGCATGGTATCATCGTGCTCGCTCTGCATCCAACCAAAGATTCTTCGTCCCCTCTTTTTGAGATTTGTGAAGAGGGAGAATGCTGCCCGGCTTCATTGATCTTGGCTTGTGTTGAGAAGTCATGTTTTGCACATATTTACCGCTGCGTTCAAGGGTATTTTCCTTGGGATGCGGCTGAGAGTCTAGGTGGTAATGTGTGGTGAGCGTGGGAGGCTGAGCGCAGATGCAAATACGGCACGGGGCGTCGGGGAAAAGAAGCGCGTTGAGGGAAGCACATGTCTCGCAGAAGCTTGTAGCCGTACGCCCAACAGAATCATCTCAAATGATCAAAAGTTCCAAATCAGCAAGCGAAGTGGAAGTGGATAACGCGGCGTTCCAAGGTGCTGGGGAATTGAGCCGTGGGAGCCTCCCCTTCTAAGAAGTTGTATATAATGTATGTGGCTGGAATTTTGATTCAACGCATCATGGAGAAATCTCACGGAGACGCAGAGTTCGGTGTATTATATTTTGCGGTTACACCTGTAGCGCCATGGTAATTGTGATGTCTTGCATGGTTTCGACGGCATTGAGAAAGAACCTCGACCACTAAACCCCGGTGCTTTATAGGGTCTGACATGTAGAAGTATTTGGCATCCGCATCCTTTAAAAAGTACAAGCTGGACTATTAACCTAGCTAGGGCTACACCAAATATAAACAAACTTTCAAACCCTGCAGTGATGACCCGACCGAAGGCCCAGAAGCCTACCCAAATAAGATCCCACTCTACGTAAATAGGGTCTATCTATCATTGTATTTTCTGCTGGAATGCGGTTTTGCTCGAGTCGGGACAGGCTTTTATAACAGCACACGAGTCCAAGGTAGGGTAACATGGATGCTATGTTGCAAATTAAATGTTTTTGTTGCCTTCGGGGCGGAATTTTGTTGCCTGTGACAACCTTTTGTCATCTTCGGAGGAACTGTGTTGCACATACAAGCAGTCGAGGCCCCGAGCGGGAGGATTTTTGTGCCAACGATAATAACACTCCAATTGCCTCGTTGATGCTACCACGGTAAAATTACCTCCTACCGCCCTGCACGGAAGTATTGGCACCTGAATGGCAGCATGCTGAAATCCCTGTTTTCGAAAGCTTTGGCCGTTCGCCTTACAGGGCGAACAGAAAAAATCTCAAATTGTTTTAGTATATGGTAGTCTTAACTTTGTATTTGTTTTATTGTTTTCCGATTTACACGATGCCGACAAGTAAATACATCGTATATTTATCCAAACGTTGACATTTTACCCTGAAAATAGTAGTTGCAGTATCGTTTGTAATAACATATGATATAATGCAGACATTGTAATATTCGGCAGTACTGGACCATTTGACACAGTGTTTTTGTTTTGTATCACCACTTGACATGATTGATGGTCCCTGCACACCCTCCTCCTGCTATAAATTCATGTATACATGCGGTAATCGATACCATTGAATTACACATATGATCCATTCGATACGATGCTTCCATCATGCATTACCACTGTTGGCCAATGCCAAGAATGAGTGTTTTCTGCACCACTGCTATGAGCGTGCAGCGTGTTCTGGCCATGCAAGGTCTGCAATGCTTGAGTAGCAGGCAGCATCACTAGGCAGAATCGTACATGATGGTATCTCATGTTCTGAGAAAGTTCGGTAGCATTGGACCGAAGCGAGTTTTCTAAGTGTCTTGGGATACAGCCAAATGCTCGCGTCAAAAAAATGCATTCCCTGCATGCGCAGGCAACAGCCTAAGTTATTCCTCAAGAAGTGCCTCAGCAGCTGAATCCTATTCTCCACTAGAAGTGAGAAAGTTGCTGCATTCACTCCTCAAGAACCAAGTTTTATTGAGTTCTTGCCTCCAAACCACGTGCGCGGAGCTGACCACCATTCCCGCGCAACCATCCCAACACCCCATCAGGCCTCTAGTCTCCCAAATCACATCGTGCATCGGCCCCACCTAAATGGTCTCTTGGATTTCACAACTTTCCCATCCAATGATGTTTCATTCCGAGGGGAAGCTTCGTCATCAAGCATGCCTTTTCTCAGAATGACGCGGACCATCAAGCATGCTTTTTCTCGGAATGATGTGGGCCATCAAGCATGCTTTTTCTCGGAATGATGTGGGTCATCAAGCATGCTTTTTCTTGGAATGGCACGGGAGTGCGGTATCTCAGTGTGGCCACTCGCGCACCACAGCTGCGCTCTTCAGCATCGAAAAAAAATAGCACTTGCCCAAAGAATTTCAGTAAGAAGATTACGGTTGAACAGCAGTTGATGCTACCTTTGGCGCTGTCACCCATTCAATTGCAAAAGCCCCCTGGAGAGCCCCCTCTGAAAGGTGTGCCTTCACCTGGGTTGGGATACCACGTCTTCTCCTCGACGGATCTCCTCGCGCGCTCCATCGTGTTTGGGGTGAGCGCATCCCTCATACCAGGAATGGTATGCTTAAACCATCCAACTGATGGAAACTCCACGTCTGTTTGCAGTCCACATCACCCCAGCATGTGTTACAGCATGATAAAAAAGATTGCTCCGCATTGGCATCGCCAGGTGCATTCTATGGCGCATCGCCGCATGCTTTGCCATTCACTGATGAAACGCTGCACAAAAAACTGAAAAAAGGAGCCAAGGGCTATAATAGGCAGCTGTCATGTCGACGCAGAGGTGAAACACTTTCGGCTCAGCTCATGCTCAAATAAACAAGCTGTGCGCCGGCGCGGACGTTCCATGTGCTCCACGCACACAAGCGCTGCGCGCCTTGCATGGAGATCGATCGTTCCATCCAATGCGCGTCTGCATTGTTCTGCGAGTCAAACGCGGCGACCGGATGGCCAATTTGATAACCAGGTTTCACTCGAATCCGCGCGTCCAGTCATTGCCAAGTGCGCCACCACTCCGGCATGGAGCGGCGCACGAGCATCGCGCGGAAGAGGGGCGCCGCGGCAGTGGCTGTGGGCATACCGCATGCGCCGCGAGTGTGACGGCACACGACCTTCAGAAGACGCGAAAACCAATCAGAAGCAGGTCATCCACCGGAATGCACAATGCATGGTGCGTGACTGCTCGGGCAAGCGCTGGGCACAACCGTGCACAAAGCCGGGCGATACAAACAGGGCAGGTCCGGCTAGACAGGGCGCCGGCATTCCCACACTCACCAGGTGTGATCGAATCGTGCAACGAAGGCATCGGACGCCGCACAGACATAGGCGGGACGTTGTTCTTGCTGTGCCAGGGAGTTTCATGCCTGAACGCCGCAGCCCACCCAAGAGCCAAACCATCAGCCTGGCATCGTCAACTCGTCCACAGGCGTCAGCGCGGACACCCTCGTGGCTCATAGTAAGTGCACATCCACCATGTGATCCTCTGCGGTGTTCATCGGGCGGTTTAGCTGCGCGCATGCAGCTTGGAGCTGTAGCAACAGCCTTGCTCGGGCGCGGAAGGTCGCCACCTACAGCCTGCCACAGTGAAGGACGAGCTACAGAGGCACGTTGCCGGAGGAGGTCTCACGAGGGGGGGGTAGACGCGGGCAAGGGGAGTGCGTGGGCTCACCTTGAAGGGGATGTCGAGAAGGAGCGGAAGTGAAACTCTTTAGAGGGGATATTGGGTGACTCAGTGTCATTGTCTGCGGCTTGCCTGCATATACTACCGCCCCAACCACATCACCGAGGGATCTCCAAAGAGGGGCTCTAGTGTTTCCTGTGGGGGAGCCTCCATGAGTTCTGGGGACTTCAATGGGGGTCACTGGTGTTTCCTGTGGGGAAGCCTCCATGAGTTCTGGGGACTTCAAGGAGGGTCACTAGTGTTTCCTGTGGGGAGCCCATGAGATCTGGGGACTTCAAAGGGGGGTCACTGGTGTTTCCTGTGGGGAGTCCATTTAGATCTGGGGACTTCAAAGGGGGGTCACTAGTGTTTCCTGTGGGGGAGCCTGCATGAGTTCTGGGCACTAGGGTTTTTTCTTCGGGAGCCTCCTCCGTGAGATCTGGGGACTTCAAGGGAGAGCAGTAAAGTATTTTGGGGGGAGCCCCCATATGGGTGGTGGGAGACAAGGGTTAGTGCACACCCAATATTCGAGTCCGGTGTCATGCCGTAGCTGGTGCGTGAGAGGGGCTTGGAGCGCTCTGGCGGCGCAACCAGCGGCCTGCATCCACTCCCAGCATGCCAGGAGGCCCGCTTTGCCCAGAGCAAGCTCCTAGCTCCGCCCCCCGAGAACCGGGCAGCTGCAGGCACTCTGCAGCCGCATAAAGGTGGGTGCAGACCAGGTTTTCATTCTGGGTGCAGACCTGCTCAACGAAAAGAAACGATTGGACACACCCTCCTCGCTGTGACTCGATGTCACACGGCGACAGAACGGCTATGGTACTAACACGAAGGGAGATGAAGGGAGGAGACACACCTGAAGGCGGAAGGCGACACGCTCCGCAAGCCCTCCATTCGATTCGTCGAAGCCTGCAAGCGATGAAGGAAGGGTCCCCTCTCGGTCCTCGTAACTTCACGCCAACCACCTTCGGCAACCGCCGCAGATGGGCCGGCGAGTCACATGGCGCATATCACATGGGCCGGCGAGTCAATTGGCACGCACGCCGATCTCATGTCGACTGACGCGAGCCTGAGCGAGGCTGCCGAAGCGCAACCGCACCGCTTAGGACGCACCGGCGGCCCGCTGGTAACGGCCCTAAAGTAGTTGACTGGTGGTAGCTTCGAATTGCGCTTCGATCGGAAACTCCCATTTCGGTTCAATCGCAGTGCCATAAAGTTCCAAATGGAAAAATAATCACCGAGTGCCAGCTGTCAGTTCACATCTCTGGTCCACACATCTGAAAAGTGCTGCATTCGAGCAAACCGCAGCAATAGAACCTCGGCTCGCTGGACAGACAAGCATGTGACGACACCGCGCAAAGAAATGGTAACGAGCAATCCCTGATCTGAAAGTCTCCAGGCCCGCCGCGCGAACCGTTTGAGGCCCTAGGGTTTTGGCCTGCGTTGGATACCCTGTTCAGTGATGTAGCTTCGCAAATTCCGCTAACCCCTGGCTGCCACACTCCGAGCCGACTTCCGCTCAAAAGTTCACCGAGGCCATCAGCCATCCACGCGCCGCCTCTCCAAAGCTGGCCGTGACCCTGCTCACGCGCGCCGCCTCTCCAAAGCTGGCCGTGACCCTGCTCATGCGCGCCGCCTCTCCAAAGCTGGCCATGACCCTGCTCACGCGCGCCGCCTCTCCAAAGCTGGCCGTGACCCTGCTCATGGGGCGAGCGCTGCTCCCCTCCTGCCTTGGCACCACCCAGTCGTAGGTGTGGCGGGTGTTGTGGAGGGCTGCACAGGCACCTGGTATATGTGAGGCAGGCCGAGCGCAGTGCTGTAGTGGGCCTTGCCCGAGGCTAGTTGCGATTTGCCCGCCTGAGCCAAGTCGTCTCGCCACGTCAGCACTTCGTATCCTGAAAGGTTGACTTGGCAGGAGAAGCGCGAGGTACATTGGTAAGTGGAAGAATCCCTTTGGTAGTGCATTGTTACGGGGGGCGAGCGCGGAGGCCGTGTCGGAAAGTGACACACGAGTGTTTCACGTGGGTGTCTGAAGTGACCCTGGGCTTCCTGACACCCGCGTCACACGGTACACACGACGCGCGCAAGCACAGGTGCTGTTGACAAGGCGGCGTTGCAGCGCACCTCGTAAGTGGTGGGGGCCGGTTCTGCGTTGCAAAGCCAAACCCACCGCAAGTGTTGAGGGCGCGCAGGAGAAAAGGACGGTTAAGTACTCACACTCGGTTGGGTTGCTACGAAAGTGACGCGTGTAATGTCTCGAAAGCAAGGTGCAAAACTCGTCTCCCGGTCGGACTGGAAAAGAATATAACACGAGCGCAAGGCGCAGGCGCAACCTGGGTACGTTAAAATAGACCACTTTGACGTTTTATCTTTGAGCTAAAATAGACTATACAACTTCAAAGGAACGACTTTGAAGGTAGCTTTTTGAGCGGACGTTCTGTGGAATCGAGATATACCGAGCTGCACAAAGGTTGGGCAGATAAGGTTGCTACAACCTTGCGGTTGACAGAGGAAAAACATGGAACAAGATCGAAACGGGTTGGCGTGAGGCAATCATACCAGGAAAACTGCTTGCGCCTCCACTTTTAGCGGGAACCCTGTTGAGCAATTTGCCTACTAAGTAGATTTCCAACCGCACAAACACGCACATATACTGGCGAAGCTTTGAAGTTCGACCACACTTCCGGAAGCAAACTATTGAAGTGAGAACTTTTAAGTTTAGACTGTAAGCTATTGTGACGGGTGTGTGTCTACAAGCGCGCGGGACGAAGTTATGAGGAAACATAGCCGGGTGATGTAGCACGTACGCCCCACCGCAGAAGGCTGTTGAAGGTGGGAAGCCTTCCAGCTAAAATAAATATCGCGCGAAAAAATAGCGCGAAGCATTGTTAAACATGCTGCTACTTAAATAGACACATAAGGATTAAAGGTTTGCCTGAAAGTGATACCTGTGACTGAAGCGCGATGCCGAGGATCCGAATCCTATCACCGAATTCTGTGGCTGCCTGCATCCGCGGTTCAGCAACGAGTAATCACTGCACACGTTGATTATCGCAACAACAGGCTTAGCTACCTATTTCGAGGCGAAAAAAAAGTTTCCAATACGTCATTTATTCCAAGTGGCAACAAGCAGTTCTGCTGTTACATGTAGAAAATGGTGACACGTGTACCACCTCGACGGAAATATGCTTCCATAGGTCCGTCTCCGTTGTACAATGCTTTCCCCAGAGTAAACATTATCAAACGTGCAAGGCTTCACTCCCCGATCAATGTAGGTCACGTGTTCATGGTCACTAGCTGTGGTACGTCCTCCTTGACGCGCAGGCTTGAACGGTCCTGACATCGCCAACTACACCTGAGCTAACGCACTACTTAGCCAAGAGTGGGATATGTTGGCTTGAAACTTGTTTCCAAGGTATATTATATGTTACAATATCTCTACTTTACGTTACCACTCGAAAAAATGGACTTACGATAGGATCCATCTGAAAGCATGTAGGACGATAACAATTATTTTTTAAATTTAGAACTTGCAACTTCAGTTGAAAGTGAGTGTGCAGTGTCATGTCATGTCATATCATTGTCATTGTCATTGCCATTGCCATTGTCATTGTCATTGTCATTGTCATTGTCATTGTCATTGTCATTGTCATTGTCACGTTGTCATGTCATTGTCATTGTCATTGTCATTCATGTCATTGTCATTGTCATTGTCATTGTCATTGGCATTGGCATTGCATTGGCATTGGCACGATTGTCATTGTCACGATTGTCATTGTCATTGTCATTGTCATTGTCATTCGGTCATTCGGTCATTGTCATTAATTTACCCGGGGGAGCCAAATCGCCCCCGGCTACCATGCAAGGACAAGGGCCGGTCCCTACTCTCACAACTTGTCAGAGCCTCCGGACGCGGCGATTTTCTCCCGGTTTATCGATTTTTTTATTTTCTGTGGTAGTCCGGAGGTTTCCATTGCATTCCATTGGTTTATGAGCTGCTTTCCATCGCTTTTTGTCGAGAGTCGCGCGATCGTAACCTCTAGCTTGCGAGAGTACACATAAATCGAGACCGCGTTAGAATCCGAATCCGTCAAAATCATGAAGGGGGTGACTTTGTGTCACTAACAGTCGCCCCCCTTTCTGCGTGTCACCCCTCACTGTGAATGGCTATTACCCAGCAGTCCTTGGGAAAGGAATGGAGCGCGTTCTAGTCCTTGTACAAGGACCGAAACGCCATAATCTCTCGTTCGGATAGTAGGCACGCTTGAATGTCCATACCCTCGCTATCGTAGCGGCGGGGCCCTAATGCAAGGCATGGTATCGAAACTTTTCGACCGTATCGATAGTTTTCGATAAGTTTCGAATGAGTATCGATCGATATGAATATGTCCGATGTCAATATCAATCGATATGAATAAGTAGTGTGTGAATATCAATCGATATGAATAAGTGCGATGCTGATATCAATCGATATGAATAAGTTCAATGTTGATATCAATCTATATGAATAAGTGCACATTTTTTTCGACTTATCGATATATTGATATATCAATATGACCTGAGTGCACAGCTGCACACATTGCAAGCAAATACACAAGGCAATGAAAAAATAATAATGAATTAGACCAAACAATGCTATCTAAAACTCTACAGTGTTAAGGCATGCCATCATGGAATGCTCAATTGTGCCTTCTGTAAGGCCTTTCCTTAAGTCAGAATGCATGGCCCCCACCTTAGAGAAGGCGCGCTCCATGTCGCGATTATGAACGAGGGGCGGCAATGCGTAAGGGCTGGCGGGGCGTTGGGGTATTGCTGGGTGCTGAAATGGCGGTGTATCTCTGCTGTGGTTGAGAGTGGGGTGTTGCGAGGGATTTTGGGTTTGAGATGTGGGTGTGGCATTGGAGGGCAAGTTTTTTAAATATATTCCTAACGAAGAGGTTCGGCACCCTGTTAGGTGATACCGTTCCAGCAGGACAAAACAACACTTTGCAATTGGGCATTCACTGCGGTTCTCGTGTCGTGCGCCCAGGTCGCAGCACGAGCGGCTCCTGCGGTGAATGCCCCCAACCTGCCACAAGGCCTAGTTGGTGCCCTTCGAGCAGCCAAGCACGAGTTCACGTCAAAAATAATGAAAGAAACTGCGGGCAAAGGCGTGCTTCGAGCACACGCATGGCAAAAAGGCATGGGTCAGGTGTCCAGACCCGAGCTGGCGCGTCGCCAACCATGAATTCCCACAACCTGTCATACAGACCCGTCGGGGAATTCACCGCTGCCAACGCCCACATGGGTTGAATTCACACATACAAACACAATGAAAACTGAAGGGAAAACATTCGGCTGCAATGCTGTCAAAAGGTTGCAGTCAGGTGTTTGGACTCGAGCTGGCGCGCCGTAAGCCGTGAATTCCCACAACCTGTCACCCAGGTCCGTTCGGGGAATTCAACGTTGCCACAGCCTGCGCAGGTCGAATTCACAAAGGTAAACATCATACAAACTGCGGGGAAAACATGGGTTCGGCTACAACCTCGTCAAACGGCAAAAGTCAGGAGTCACGGCTCGAGTTAGCGCGGCTACGGTTGTGCATTCCCAAACGCCGGTCACATACGCCGGTTTGAGCATATTCGGCAAGCAAGCCCTGCGAGGTTCGAATTCGCAAAGCAAATGGTGCAAAATATGGTACAAAAAGGCCGGGCGCATCGTGCACACACGTGAATACCGCTGAGAGTGACTGTGACGGCTCGCCGTCGCGGGTGTGAATTTATGACAACCGCAGCTTCGGGCTATCTCGCCGCTAGGCACTCAACGGGGAAAATGCCCCTCTGTGGGAATTCACGAGCGTGTCCTGAATTCGCGAACGTTTTCGGACAGCTGCGGATCTCCACCGCTGCGGAACAGCGATACGCGTGTCTATTGTTGTGCTACGTACAACATGTCAGGCGGCAACGCGCTTCTGCCACGCCGGCTCGTAGATTCGCAAAACGGGCGCGGGTCTAACTTGCACTCGCAGACTGTAGATTCAGGCTCAGATGGAAGCATGAAAAGCAGAAAGGCAAACGAGCAACGCAGGGGGCAATTCACAGATAAAACAAGCACAACGGCGCGACTTCGCACATACATCAGAGTGGCGTGCCGGCACTCTGGGGATCCGAACCAGACTCTTACAAACTGCTAGTGACAAAGCTCTCATGTGGATTCGAAGTATATGTATGCAAATATCACATTTAATACTAGGCCACAAGAGGCAAATATCACTATACCGCAGAATGGTTTTGAAAGGTTCGGATCTAACTTTTCGAAAGCAGAGCTAGCTAAATACTCAAGCGAGCATAGTGAAAGTCCGTGAATGCCATTGTCGTTTCGGATGCCCTGTGACCATTGGTTCCAAGTGACAGCGGCGTTTGGTGTCAACGCGCGCTTGCGTTTGCCCTGTCATGCATTGCCGAGACGTCATGTGTGGTCGTGTCGTGATGTCACTTCGCGTGATGTCGTGCTCGACGCTCTGCGGTTCTCGCGGATCGGCACGGGCTGGTCGCGGCGACGTCGATGTAGCGCTTGGCGAGGCGTCGTGCATGATTTAAACTGGGAGGGCGATCTGAGCAGGAGGGTGAACGTGATATGCTCCGGGCGCTCGAGCGGACAATGAACTGGGGTAGGACCGCCACTGAGGGGGGAATGACAATTACTGAAAAAAAAGGGTCATGGCTGGGCGTTTGCTGTCGGCTGAGACGGGCGCGATGGGGGCAACTGCGGTGGGGTCTGACATGGGCTGCGGTAGCGTGACTGAATATGGGGGGTGTGACAGGCCTTTCAGGGGTGCCCGAGGGACCCCTTCTAAGCGTGTTCATAGTTGTGACAGCTGCCGCGATTATGAACGAGGGGCGGCAATGTAAGGGCTGGCGGGGCGTTGGGGTATTGCTGGGTGCTGAAATGGCGGTGTATCTCTGCTGTGGTTGAGAGTGGGGTGTTGCGAGGGATTTTGGGTTTGAGATGTGGGTGTGGCATTGGAGGGCAAGTTTTTTAAATATATTCCCCCGCCCCCCCAGCTGGTGGCGTATGGATAGGGAGACATCAGCTGGCAAGACACGAAGTGGGTGTGGCGTGGTGATATGAACGTGATTGTTGATGCTGACGTGTGATTGCGGCTGCGGGTGCAGGCGCGTTGATCTCGTCGTTGATGGCAGTGGCTGAGCGGCTGCGGCTGCGGGCGCGTTGATCTCGTCGTTGATGTCAGTGGCTGAGCGGCTGCTGCTGCGGGCGCGTTGACCTCGTCGTTGATGTCAGTGGCTGAGCGGCTGCGGCTGCGGGCGCGTTGACCTCGTCGTTGATGTCAGTGGCTGAGCGGCTGCGGCTGCGGGCGCGTCGATCTCGTAGTT
>LGRX02034474.1:0-37009 GCA_001247695.2 Cymbomonas tetramitiformis | reverse complement strand
TGGGGCTGCAGGCAATGGAATTGGAGAGGTGGGTGACGTGACCTTGGGGGTATCAACTCTGGCCAATGCACTGCAACATGCAAATTGCAAGCTGACGGCGCTCCACCTCGAATGTATGTGCCCTCTTCTTCCCCTTGAACATAAGCTTCTGGCAGTCCTGCCGTGCAGCCCTGACTCGGGAAGACGCGCGCCTCGGCCAGCGCGCCGGCGTCGCCCACCTTGCGACCCAGGGCAACCCCTCGGTCCGTCCATGTGGCGGTTCGTTAAAGGACCAACTGGGGGAGCTGCGTGCCACAGGGAATGTTGTTGGTGCGGAGGGGGCGAAGCTGCTGGCCGCTGCAGTACAACACGCCAACTGCCAGCTCCAGGAGCTTCACCTTGCAGGTGTGGTGCCGAGTCACCCCGGCAAGAGTGGTGGTGGTGGTGGGCGCGGTTGTGGGGTTTGCGCCATATGTGTCACTGAGATCGAAGTCATCGAAGCTTTGCGATCCCGGCACTAATATTCGGGATCGATGGTGGGATGCCAGGTAACGGGGTGCGGGAAGCTGGGACGCTGGCATTGGCGGCAGCTCTGCGGAATCCGAACTGCAAGCTGCGCAGCCTGCGCTTGGACGGTGAGTACGAACGGCCAGGGCGCCTGGGTGAGCCGCGTGCACGGAAAGGCCTTCTGCAGGACGAGGTGTGGTGAGCTGATGCTGAAGGCAGTTCCCCCACAGAGAGTTCATGGCGAGTGCGGTGGAGCTCGGAGCTGATGCTGAAGGCAACTGGCTCGTGGAGAGGAGTAGGCGTATGCAGCTGAGGTGGCCGCTCAAGGGAGGCATCCGAAGATGAAGGCGTGCCTTGGAGGGCAAACGGGGATGATGGCTATCCGTGCGCGCGCATCTGATGGGTGGAGCGGCGAGGACAAAGTAAGCCCAGATGCCACTGAGCTGAGGAGGGCATTTGCGAGGGTACTTGCAGGGAATGGCGTGGGAGAGAGTGGGGTATCTACGTTGGTTAGTGCTCTGGAGAGCTATAACTGCAAGCTGCGCACTCTGCGCCTCGGAGGTGAGAACGACTCTCAGCCGTCGATCGTGCTATCCGTGCTTTCAGTGCAACTCTCTTTTGATCAAATGCCCTGCAGCCTTTCTGGCTGACTGAGCATCGCCGCGCTCACACCGGCGCTCAGGACTGCTAGCTCCCCATCTCCCTCTTAGGGCGGGCCTCTCCCGGGTGCCCTAGCATGAGCCTACACCCATAGGCCTGTGACTCCGGGGCGCACCTCGAATGATCTTATTACCTATAAGCTTGTAGCTCCCGGGCGCCGTTGATCCGTGATCTCGCGAGATACTGGTGAAACGAGCATATAGACCGTTGATCCGTGATCTCGTGAGATGTGGGTGAAACGTGCATATAGATGGCTAGCACGCGCACAGCGAGTTGCTGGGCGCGGAGCCAGAGGCGCCGCAGCTGACAGGCGCGGGGGCGGTCAGGAAACGAGGTCGGCGAGAACGGGGTGTTCAAGCTGGCAGAAGTGCTGCAGCACCCAAATTGCAGGCTGAGCGCCCTCAACCTTGCATGTACGCCTCGCCCCGTGCATCTCGCCTCGGCCAGCTGCCCCACCTGTTGTGTAGGTTGCGCAGCAGCAGGGTGGAGTTCTCCTTCCTGGCAAGTGCTGGCGGGCTGCTTGGTGAGGAGTGTGTGGGGAGGCGGCGGGCGTGGAGAAGACTACAAGCTGGACGACGATGTTGATGAGGCGAGCAACGAGCTACAGCAGCTGAACTGCAAGCTGCAGACGCTCAACATTGCATGTGCGCTCTAACTGAGGGCTGCCGCTTCACTCTTCGATAAATGGAGCTTGTCGAGCGTTTAGATCGTACCCACCCAGTAGCCCTCCCTGCTGTGGGAACCAGGGGCCCCTGCAAGGGGATGCGCAGCGCTGCCCTTTCCGCACAGGGGCGGGCGGCATTCGGGAAGAGTGCCTTGCGTCGTGGGTACAAAGGGAGGGCGACAAGGCAGCCGACTTAGCCATGCGCGGGGCGATGCATGGTGTGATGAGAGACGGCGTCGGTTGATCCGTGCGGCGCCCGTGTGGATTGGGAAAAGGAACTGTGAGGTTGGCCCTATTTTCTGTCGAGACCGTCCGGTAGCCGCTCCTAGCACTCCTTGTGGATAAACATTGTGCGAGTCTGAGGTAGCTTGCGTGAAGAGAAGGGTGCTTAAGTGGCGCAGGCCACCCCAGCGCCTCGGAGCAAAGCTAAGCCTCAGGGATGTGGATGCAGACGATGGAATCAGTGACGAGGGCGCTGCCGCCTTGGCCAATGCGCTGCAGCACCGCAACTGCAAGCTCAGCTCACTGCACCTCAACGGTGCGCATCTATTCCTGCACGACATACATTACAGGGTGGGGGATGAAACAGACAAGGAACACTTCCGGTCGAGATGTACAAAGTCAAAGCCCGTGAGTGTGGGAACGCGAGGAAATACAAGGCGGATGAGGTAGCGTGGACGGCAAAATGAAGAAGGGATGCGAGAGAGTAAATATAATGGCATGCTCAAGGTTGGAACAGGAAACTAGATGGAAACAATAAATGGAAATGACAGGATACCTGGAGGAGGGTAAGAAGAAGTGGTGAAGGAACTAAGAGCACTGAAAGTAGCGGGTGATCACAGACTATGGTAGATTTGAAGGAAGCTAGACACGGAGCCTAAGACATCGGCTGACATAGAGACAAAGAAAAGAGGAAACAGAGAATCGTCATTGGCTAGATGTATAGATGGGGGTTCCAGGACAAGATGGGGGCTATGGGCACTGCATGCAGCATGCAGCGTTCAAGCTGAACTGCGTGGCTGGATGGGGAGGGTGGCAGGAAACGGCGTGCGAGATGCTGGCGCAGCGTCTCTGGCAGCAGCACTACAACACGTGAATTGCAAGCTGCAGTCTCTGCACCTCGAGGGTGAGCGGCCAGTCTGTGCCGTTCCCTCCCATGCACTCCCCCTGGTCATGATTCCCCGTGTTGGCGGGCGGCTGATGGTAATTGACTCACGACTGGTTGGAATGTTGACCAATGACTGGTTGGAATGTTGACCAATGACTGGTTGGAATGTTTGAATCTCGGCATTCATACCTTCACCCAAGTCTGTCCGAGACTGGAGAGCAGGCATGCACTATGGACGCTCCAGCACGCGGGCCTTGGGCGTTAGCAGTGGTTTTAGGTCCGGGATGCCACCTCGGAGCGTGCGTGGATGGCAAGAATTCTTCGCCGGGCGAGCGTCACATCGCGTTGACGTGGATGCTGGAACACGTCCGCCGCGCCAGTGCGGCCGCACATGCCAAACCTTGCCACCACACCTGCGCCAAGCATGCGGGATGTAGGGCCCTACGAGAGCCCTGCCAGAGCCGATCCCAGAGGGTGAAACGCCCTTGCCGGGGGGGGGGCTCACACTCTGAACAAATGGAAGTTACCACAACTACCCAGCAAAGGCATATGATCCATGGCCATCGGCTGGTGCCACCGCTTGCTCTGCCGACAGCCTTCGGTGGCAAAGCTCGAGGGAGGCGGAAGTTGGAGGGCTGCAGGCAATCAGGTGGGAGATACGGGAGCGCTGTCATTGGCCACCGCGCTGCAGAATCCCAACTGCCGCCTCAAGGAGCTTCATCTCGCAGGTGCGCGCGTGGTTTCCGAGGGGAGCCGAGGGCAGGGCAAGGGTTTGCCCAACTACGCTCCGGACATGGTATGCTCTTGTGAGGAAAGTGTCTGCAAGTTTGGCCCCCCAGTGCCACCTCTGCGGGACGATGATGGTGTTTGCCGGCCCAATGAGCTGCAAGGAGGGTCTCCCGCAGCATGCCGCCGAGGGTCTCGAGTGTGAGATCATTGGCAGATGCCTGTTAGCACTTTCAAAGTGGAGTTGCCATAGAATTGCTTAGCTAGAGAATAGAATTGCTCAGCGCCCTCCCGCCTGGAGCACAGTGTTGGACGCGGCGTAGAGGAGGTGCGCTCTGTGACACGGCGCGGAGTGGCGCGGAGGGCCGTGCGCGCAGGCAACGCCATCAAGTCGGAAGGTGGCGCCATCTTATCCGAGTGCCAGCTGTTCTCTGCATGCGATGTGAGTGGCGTCATCGGAGGGAACACGTCATCCATCAGCAAGGTAAGCTGCCATTACATGGAACTCGCGAAACGGAAGAGGAGTCCGCGCACATCCTTCACAAAGGCGACAAAAGGGTAAAGCCGGTGCTGCCACTCGGTCGAGGCAGCTTGGAGTACAGCTTTGTCACCTGCGCTTATTTCTGCAGTGACATTCTCTCTCCGCGCTTTCCTCCAGAGTGAATGACGTCACTGTGCGTGGACTTTGGGGGTTGCTCGCACCGCAGTGTGTAGACTCCCCGAGGCCCTCCTAATGCGGCGATGTGCGGGGTTGCTGGTACCGCAGTTTGTATATGTGCGGGCTGTGGATGTGCTGAAGGCGAGACTGGCTCGAGAAGAGATCACCAACTCGCAGGTGGGCCACGCCTAACCTTTAGCCGATGTGAGGGCCCCCCCTTACCGATGCAAAGCAGAGGGTGCTGGAGTGGAGTGGACCTTTTCTCTTCGTGACATGGAATACGCCACTCCCGCTCGCGCAATCTGTTGACTGAGTGTCAGAAGCTCAAAACACAGGCTGATGACAAAACATCAGCGGCTCGGCAATTCCGAACTTGTTGACCAGGAATCATTCATTATCGGCAGAGGCAGTTGATTGAGCAGCAGCAGAGCAGATCCATGCGCAGGTTATCAAGTAAACATCAGCGGTTAGATGCGGAGCCTGTGAACCCTTGATTGTATGCACAGCTTGTTGGCTGAGCATAGGCAGCGAGATGACCGAGCATCGTGGATGGATACAGCGCACGCGGAGTATCGGCCCTTGGACGTAGAGTTGGAATGCTTGGTGCAATGTCTGTGTGACAGAACGTGACGCCGGATGCAGCATATTGACCGATTATCAGCGGTTGGATAGACCGACCGTGGACGGAGAATGAGCGGAGCTGTTTGACTAAGCACCTGCGGCAGGGTGAACACCTTGTCGACAGAGCGTTAGCGGCTTTGGCGTATCGTCAGCATTCAGAACATCGACGGAGGGGATGCCCTGCCTGCTGACTGCGCCACCCGGGTTGAGCGCACTGCCTGCTGATCAATCAGCAGTGGCTGCCCAGCGTGCCAACCAAACATCCGCAGCTGGATACATAGCCCGTTGACCAAACATCCGTGGTTGCAGCCGCAGCCAGGTATTAAACCTGTGGCAGCTCAAGCCTGTCGAGTAGAGCGTTGTTAATAGATCAGGTGGGTGATGATGGGAAGAGGGGGTTGGAGAGGGGGGCCAAACAGGGCCGCGGGTGGATGCAGACGCTGGCAGAGTGGCACCAGCAATATGACGACCTGTGCCGCATGCGCGAGCCACTCGGCGCTGCAGCAGCGATCCCCAGCACGAGAATCGAGGAGCTGGTGGAGAAAATGGAGGAGGCGATACAGTGGGCTCAACGGCCCCATTACCCGCTGGCCTCCGAGGAGATGCCGGCAGTGCAGATGCAGGCGGAGCGGGAAGCGTTCCTCATGCAGCAGTGCGCGGTGCGGGCGGTAGTGGAGACGGAGCTGGTGGCGCAGGAGGCGCTGGAGGCGGCGGTGCGCCCGCGCGATAAGTGCCGCCAGCTGTACATCGCGCGGCTGCGCGAGGTGGTCCAGGTGGATGACGTCAGCGCCACGCTGGCGGCCATCGAGGCGAGCATCACCGCCCTGGCGGGCGCTCTGGACCCCATGCAGGCCGCGCGCCCCCTGCATCTATCGAACGAGCCGGGGGAAGGGGTGCCATGGCCCGCCATCGCCGTGAACCAGGTGCGCCGCTCCCTTCCACACAGGATCATGGGCTGCCACGCAAGATTTGAAAAGGATGCCGAGGCACTGATGCCCAATCAACGCGCGGACAACTTGTCCGGGCTTTCAGCGGCACAGCCTCTCTGTGCTATACTGGCATTTCTGCACTGTACGGTCACTTTGTTGGACACTTGTGACCGAGCCGGCAGTTGTGTCGCGTGGTCAGCTCGACTGCGGTCCGCTGCGCCGTCGCGTGAGTGTGGAGCGCTGCTGTCGGAGTTTTATTGACTTTACTTGAAATGACGAGAATAAACTCCAGCCCTTTCGTACACTTGGAAGTTGCTTCTCTGGGTGGTCATGTCACTCAAGTCGCTAGAAAGAACACCTGGAGCGCACGCGTGGCACCAAAAGACGGCCCAAGTCACAAGGATGGCGCCGGGTTTCTTCCCAGTGCTTGTCTTACCACCCACCATGCCCCCGGCCCCATGCATGTCCTTCTCGTCGTCTCCTGCCACCCGCTGCTTGCGGACGCGACGAAGTATCATTTGAAACCCCGCGCTCTCTCCTCCATGTCCTGCCACCGAGTTCTGCGAGCCCCTTTTGCGAATCGCGCATGCATCTTTGTAAGAGTTATTGTTAATTGCTTGCCACTTGATTTGGGGAGCGCGTGGCGTGATGAGTTGGCTGCCTGAGTGTGGTCGGCGGCCGTGATGGGGGACCCAGGCGGTGGAACAGTACCGGCAGTACAAGGAGGCGGGGACAGAGGCGGCCATTGAGGCGGCGATGGCAGCGTCAGGCCAGGCGATGCAGGCGCTCGAGATGCAGGTCGGGGCCTCCGCGCTGAGGGGCGCGGCGCAGTTGTGCACCGCGGAGAGCCGGATGCAGGTGATGATGGAGGCGCAGTGCGCGGGGGCAGCGGCCAATCTGCTCGAGGCGGTGCACCGGGAGCGCAACCTGTGGAACTCGCAGCGCGTAAACTTGGAAGGATTGCGGCGCTGTGGAGTCGCGCTGCTGGCGGCCCTGCGGGAGGAGGCGCACTGGTTGCAGGAGTCGCAGCACGTGCGGCAAGAGCTAGAAGTCCAGGACCAGGCGGTATTGGCGATGGAGAAGTTGGCGGGGCTGGAGGCTCGGCTGGAGGCTGCCAAGGTAGCATGCACATCCGGCTGCGCCCGTTGTTGCGGCGAGATGGATTCACCAGGTGATCAGGTGTCAATATCGATTGAAGATAGCCGAGTAACAGCTGGAAGCATTGTCTTGGAGGTGCAACAACGCGGGGAAGGGCTTTGCTCGTGATGGCGGATAAGAGGCTCCTCGAGGGAGGGGGCTGTGAATGGCGAAAGTGTCCGTCTCGATTCGCTGGGTATCGAGGCTCTGCGTTAAGTGCGCGTGTCCGCTGTGTACTGTTGCGAGAGATTTTGCTCAAAGTGAAAAGTCTATGAGTGTCCAGCTGCGTGTCTGAACCCCATCAACCGGAAACAGGGTGTCTGGATTGTGAGTGGTGCGAAAGCCAAAGAAACAGAGCTGTGGCCCGAGTCGGCTCAGGCCAATTATGCTTTTCAGTGCTTTGTCTCGGATTGGCAGATGGCGTGTTACCCGGAGTGTCACCAGCGCCACAGATTCTGAACTAAATGCCCCCAAATCTCCGCTGCATTCCATTGTCAATTGAATGGATGCCCTCGGGATTAGTCACTGCTGTGGGAAGCGGCCCTTCAGGGTTAGTAGCGGCCGGGGGAAGAACGCGTCTGTGCGCCCCTGACGTGGAGGGTTGGATGGCGCATGGATCCGTCGTCAGGATTATCCTCTTTTTTTATGGACGCGCATTGTATTCCTTCTGGGACAGATCCGTGTGTGACAGCTGCGGGTTACGGAAGCCGTGGGATATGACCGTCGCGACTGGTAATAAAGTCGGGACGACTGGGAATGCATATTTCTAATTATGGCATCACTGCGTTGCCAGCCACCTCCGGTCGGGTGATGCCTCGGGGAAGGGCCTGCTCGGGTTGTGTCCCAACTGGGGAAACCTCTGTTCCGCCCCTTGCCTGTCTTCGACCAGGGGAGGCCCCTTTTAGAGGGGTAGCAACTGGGGAAGCGCCCCCTCAGGCCATGGGAAGACGGGCGGAGCGGGTGCGTGCACTTAGGATAAGTTGAGGGAGCAGAAGATGTCCGTGGAGAAGATGCAGCTGGAGGCGCGGCACGCCAAGAATCGCGTGGTGAACATCGCCTCCAAGCCCGAAAGCCCGACCGCCACCGTGGCAGCAGCAGAGCGGGAGCGCTCCGACTCCATGCTGATGGAGGGGGCGGCGCGCAACGAGCTCGTGGAGAGCAAGCGCTGCTTGCAGGAGATACGCTGGCAGCTGGTGGAGCACGAGCGCCACTTCCCCGAGGTGATGAGACACCTCACCGTCAGCTTGGCGCAGAAGGGCCTGCCCCCTGACCTGGCGGCACTATGGCACCCCGAGCGCCGGCTGAGCGACTTTGCCACCAACGACCAGCTACCTCCGTCCATTACCTCGCGGCACAAGGTCTGCGCGCGCCCCTCTTACCGCCCTGCGCATCCCCTCCCGCCACGACGCCCCGCCTGCCTTTGCAATCGTCTACCAGACGAGGCGGCACCGGAAGTTGGGAAATGTGGCATGGCTCTGTTCATCCCCTCCTGTCGCATCATCACATCTTCGTTTCAGTTCGCGTCGCCATGCGGATAGAGACCAGCTCCTGGAAGGTGTGCCAGTGTCGGATTGGGAAACTTGTGAGCGACGCGGAGGCGAATGTCAGCGCGGCGAGCTGCGGATGCGCGGCGCGGAGGCGATTGTCAGCGCGGCGAGCTGCGGATGCGCGGCGCGGAGGCGATTGTCAGCGCGGCGAGCTGCGGATGCGCGGCGCGGAGGCGATTGTCAGCGCAGTAAGCTGCGGATGTGCGGCGACCTCCATGGCGAGGCTCGCGAAGCCCCGCCACGTCAGCGCCGGCGCACCTTTTTGAGCTTTTGTTGTTAAAAGCGCGGCATGGGGGTTTTCCAGGTGTATAGGGTGACCGAGAGCGGGCGGCTGAACGATGTGTACGGTGTGTATGCCCCTCACTCCCCTTTAATCCCCAGAGCGGACCGGCGTGGGCGAGCCATCGCCCATCTCACTCACTGCGGCGAATGCGCGGCCGGCCATCGCTGATGGTCGCCACGTGCCTCTGTGGGAGCATGAGCGTGCCAGGGCGAGCACCGGGGGAGGCCTCAGTGTCTGAAGAATGAAGTGCACGGGTTGCGCAGCAGAAAGGGGTTTTTTGATCAGCAGAGAACCCGCCGGAAACATTTGTCAGCATGTATTCAGACCAACAAGATCGAAATGCAATGCACACCTGTCACCGGAATGCTCAGGGAAAAAAGAAATATATAATAATTTCCCGGCCCTGCTCTGGGCCGGTTCTCAGGGGAAGCTTAGACCTCAGCACAGCTGCGTGGGCTTTTGACTGCACATAGGGTGTTGTGGCTTCAGCCTCACTTCGACGACGGGGCTTGCTGTGTGCCGCGCCTGCTTCGCTAGTAAAACAGAGGCGTGAGTCTTCATCGTTGACAACGCCTGTTTCGCCCTTCTTCCCCCCTCTTATGCCCTGATGGCGAACCTATCCAATCGAAGTTGAGTCTCTGCCCCCCCCCTTCCCGTTCCTGTTTCGGGCGCAGTGGTTAAGGAGTTCGAGATTCGCGCGACGGAGCACGACGAGGCGCTGCGCTCGCTGTGGCGGCGCGTGCACATGCTGCAGCGCATGCAGCACCGGGGCATCGTCCCGGTGGTGGCGGTGTTCAAAGCGCGCGAGGTGGACCCCGTCGGCCGCAAGTTCCACGCGATCCAGATGCCCTTTTACGCGCAGGTACGCGGCTCCCCTCGACTCCCCTAACCCTAAACCCCACTCACGCCCTTCTAAGCGCAGGCATGCAGCTCTCCTCGACTCCCCACGCCCCATGCATGCCTGTGCACGGCAGGTAAGAGCTGTGCCCAGTCACCAACAAAGCACACCCGCTCTAGGATTGCCCGGACCACTTCGCCGCACACCCCTGCTGCCTCGCGATGGCTGCGCCCCTTTGTGTGGAGTGGGCCCTCCGCGCCGAGGCGTGCATGACCGGGCCTCAAGGGCCGGTTGCTGCAAGCCGGCGCCCATTGCGAGTGACAGCCGGTTGCTGCAAGCCGGCGCCCATTGCGGGCGACAGCCGGTTGCTGCAAGCCGGCGCCCATTGCGAGTGACAGCCGGTTGCTGCAAGCCGGCGCCAATTGCGGGTGACAGCCGGTTGCTGCAAGCCGGTGCCAATTGCGGGTGACAGCCGGTTGCTGCAAGCCGGCGCCAATTGCGGGTGACAGCCGGTTGCTGCAAGCCGGCGCCAATTGCGGGTGACAGCCGGTTGCCGCAACGCTCGGCTCCTTGCAAGCCATTGAAGCTCCCCGCGCAGTGCCAAGGCAGAGTCACCTTCAGGTTGGGGAAATGCCAGTAGCTGGTGGGCCTCCGTGCATGCACCTCTGGGCATGCCATGCGTTCATGAGGCCTATGCTAGCGCACGAATCCCTCGTGTTTCGGTCAATTCTCTCTTTAGCCGTTTATCTATCATCTCTTTTGTATTCTGCAGTGTTCGAGGGGTTCTACGCGGTGCACACTGCATCGATGACTTCAGCGCCGCTGCCGTCATCTGGTGACAGCTGAAGCGGCTTGCAGTAGGATGCCGAAAGGAAAGTGATGCGAGAAGCGCACACCAGAAACCACTTCGAGAGAGCAGCTATCCTTGGTTAGGGCCACTGTTTGTGGCGCTGCAGGGCCAGCTGGACGTATGGGTGCGCAAGGCGAAGGTGGACGAGCGCGAGCTGCGGCGGACACTGCTCGCGCTGCTGCAGGCCATAGTGCATGTGCATGCCCATGGCATTGCCCACAACGACATCTGCCCGGAGAATGTGCTCGTGGATGCATCAGGCCGTCCACATATTAGCAACTTTGACTCGTGTGTGGATGTGAGCAAGAGCGCGGATGGCGGGACGCCTACCTCCTGCTTCGTCAGCAAGAGGCAGCACCATGGCAACGGCAAGTTGCCCTGTACCACCCTTATCATCCAATCTCAACCTCTGAGGCTTACCCTGCACTACCCTCACCATCCAGTCTCGACCTCTGAGGCTTGCCATATACTACCTTCACCATCCAGTCTCATCCTCTGAGGTTTCAGGATGTGCATTTTTGCTTTCTTAAAAGAGATTAGCCTAAAGTTAATGTTCTGCAAATTTTCTCAGTTGGATGCTTGGCCCGGCTGACATGCACACAGAGATGACTCGCCGAGGGCACCGGAATTGGGATGGGAAGATAAGCGAGCAAAGCTCGTTTCCCTTACCTGCTGCACCCTGGATGAACGAAGCCTGTTCCCAGACAGACTCGCGGCCTCGGGATCTGCACCGCATTCGGACATAGAACAGCAGACAATAGGCGTTGGGTCCGTACTGGGCGCCCTCCTTGAGTCGTGGGCTCTCAAACATAGCTTCAGAGAGGCATAAAACCCTGCATGTTTTAGCGCGGCAACTTTTGACACCTCAGCCGCCGGGTGAGATAAGCAAGGAGATACCAGCAGACAACTGAGAGAATCGGTTGGGGCCAATCATGCGGCTGCGCAGTATTCGGTGCGCCTGAGCTGGCCGTGACGGGGCCGACGTTTGCGACGGACATGTTTGCCTTCGGCCGGCTTGTGGAGGTAGTGGCGCCCAGGCAGGAGGACGCGGCGCAGGATATCCTTGAGGATCTTCTGCATCGGCTGGCATCCTTGGAGCCGGCAAAGCGGCCCACAGCGGCGCAGGCGTGCCAGCACCCGTACTTTGACGTGCCGCAGGGGAGTGAAGATGAGCGCCGCACGTGCTGTGCCCCCTCCTCGGTCACCATGTGCAGCGGCGCGGAGCACAGCCTGCGCGCTGGCGTAGAGTGCAGCAACCGGCTCCCCGGCGGCCCGCACTTCACGTGCGACGCCTGTCTCGTTGCCGAGCTGACCCGTTCCAACGGCGCTCTTGTCTGCCCATGCACAGTGCGCCCCGGTTGCCCTCTCCGAGCTTCTTTGCATTCATGTACCATGACCAGCGTGAGGTGTTTTCAACGTGTGTTGGCGTCATTGACTCTTGATGAAATGATGTACGTATACAATCTAGCTAGCACGTTCATCTAGCTGTTCGTAGGCCGTTTTCCACATTGAATAGTCAGGAAGCGCATTATATTCATTCAGCTATGTCTGTGAGCTTGGTATCTAAACAATTCTCCCGCATCCCGCAGTTAGATGCGCACTGTTCGGCCAATATATATATATTTACGCGTTGTGAACCAGTGATGCAGCAATGCTAGTTCTACCCCTGATGGATTGCGGTCCCGGCATTCGGGCAGGAGATGAAACAATGTGACAGCGGGGAGTATGCGGATATGGACCTCGCAACGCACCTGCCACATGCGGAATATGAAATGTACCTCAGCCACAAGCGGCAGCAAATAGAAGAGCAGATACGTGAGATGCAGGGCCAGCGGAAAGCTGATTTGGAGCGTGAGCTAGCATGCTTAAAGGTGTGTAAGCTTTGTTGGAGCGCGAAAGCGGACACTGTGTTTCTCGCCTGTGGCCACCTCTGCGCATGTGAGGACTGTGCCAGTGATATCCTTGGGCAGACCGTATCGTGGCGGCGCATTTGCCCAACATGTCTCATGCCAGTCCAGCAAATCCTACGTGTACTAGTCAGTTGAGCCGTTCATTGAAAACCTCTGTATCCCAAGCATCTGTCTCTTATCACATCACTCGAGCAAAGTCAGCGAGGGTTGTCAACGTTGATATGGTGGGTGCATCGTTTTGGAGCCGGAGTATATCACCACGGACGGCACGCCATGACTTCGATATACCAATTAGAACCGCTGGCTGGTATGAACCGCATGAAGTGGATATTGTTTTTTCAGTTTTTATTTTGGGGTTTGAGTATCTACACCAGTGTGCTCTCGGATCTGCTGCAACACTCCCTTGCTTGGTTGCACCGCTTCAAACTCTGTTCCTGCAAGTGCGATAAACTCAGATCATGGTCAGGTCGGTTTCCGTACACATGTTTCAAACCGCCGTAGCCTGTCACTGATCGTACGGATTGTACAAGCATTAGCTACTATCTACTACGCCGGCATGCATTTCATGATCAACATGGGTCATAATACAGTGGACCTGCTAGTACTTAGGGGTGCCGTATGGGCCACAAACGATTCAATGTGTGGGTTCGCCCAATACCTAAGATTAAGCTCCCTTTTATAGCGGAATGTTGAGATTCCACAAGGACCAACAAGCTGACCGAACTATGTCTCCTCAAAGGTCCTGTGAAATGTTGGATACCTTCGAAGTCAAGATAGTTCTTAAGTTTGCTTCTAATGCCATTTCCAAGGTTCTCATCCGTAGTAATGGTGGCCTTCAAAACTTAATATTTTGGTTAAAGTAGCTAGGGTATGTCGATTTTGAGCATTCGTGCATCAACTACATATATCGGCTAAAAGTCGACAATGTTCAATGACAAGTTATTGGAGTAAACGACTCTTGGCTGATGCGGAAAAGTCGAAAATGCTCAAGTCCCAATGATGTTGCACACAAGGGAGCGACCATCGCCGGTATCAATAGAGCAACTAGAACCTTGTAAAATTCAATAAATGCGCTGGTCATTGGCATAGGAATTTAAGCGTCGCAATTGATGTGACAAGGACTTCCGGGCATGGCTCAGGTATATTCACGGCTCAGTTCGATTTAGGAATATCGTGTTATAGAACAGGTCACAGTCAGAATGCTTTCACTTTCGGTAATATAATATGTCGGATAAAACAGACAGCGCGGCTTAAGCCGGAAACCCTAAACCTGTGACACCCATACTATACGGAGTACGAGTACAACCTAAGGATAGTGACACCCAAAGTGTCACATCCAGCACTGGGTGACAGTCCGTAGGGTTTCGGCTTACATGCCGTGAGATAAGTTATCAGTTTTAGACAAGTTAAATACGTGAAAGCATTTTGACCGTATCCGGGATATATTCCCTGACTGATATATCTGACAAGAATGTCGATCGCGTGCGGCCTACAAAATGCGGCGGGATGTCGTTTCACGCTTCCGGGCGCACTTGCGACACAAAAATTTCTTCGTATATGTGTATAGGCGACGTAGATGCCATGTAGAGCTCACAAGGACGTCATACGTACGCGTGCGCGATGAGGTAAGACTCGCCTACCTATGCAATAGCTGATTAAAATACTGTTGTTTGGTTTTCGTCATTTAAGTGTTAAGGTAGTCCAAGGCAGCCTTAGGATACCCCAAGGCAGCCCAAGGCGGCCCAAGACAGCCCGCCATGGGTAGCCCAAGGCAGCCCAAGGAACAAGGATAGCCTTAGGATCGATAGCCCAAGGCCGCCCAAGGCAGCCCCCTATAGGTTGCGCCGAATAGCCATACATCGGTCTCAGAGTGACAGGCACGGGAATCACCTGGACGCGGGTCATCTCGCCAGCTTTTGTCCCCTCCTCAAAGTACACGACCCCGCTGGCAAATGGCGCATGTAATAACGGTCGCAGATCCACCCCTTCCAAAACGTTGGATTCGCTGCGTTGTCTAGGCGGAATACCTTGTCAACGATACCCTCCAATTGCTCCATGTCTAACAGGGAGATATTATTGCATCGAGGAGGGACTTGGCCCCATGCCATGATGGCCCCATAGGAACGCCGCCCAACCAGCGAGGACAGTGGCACCGGGGATACACATAGCACGGGTACATTCGAGATACTCCCACAATGCAGAATGCACTCGTCCCCAGTTCATGGCCCGTAACGTGCGCCACAAGCTCCGCCGTGCATGTACGCACGGAGCATGGTACATCTTACGATGCTCCACGCCTTATGCTCGCACCGTTGGCGGTCGTGGGCAAGTCAGCCACGGCAAACTCTTTGCAGTTTGCCGGCCCATCAGCACTAGGAATGAGCGCCTTGATGTAGTTACCTAGGCGGGCGCCCCTCCCGCCTCCATGCATCCCCTCGTTTTAGGGTTTCATCCCTAGGTGGAGCTCCCAAAGCCCCCCGAAGCCTTCCTTATACCACGGTGACCCTCTACAACCCCTCTATGCAGCGGGCCCATCCCCCATCCCATGATTGCAGGACAGCGCTAAACAGAAGAGGCATGGGCATTTGGTTGCATGGCCGCGCAAGCACGGGGGAGGCATCTGGCTACATGGCGCATGCACAGGGGGAGGCGACCTCCAGTTTTTTTTTAATTGAGCCCAAGCCCAATTGGACTCCTTGTGTCCACGGTTGGAGAAATTCCATCGGAAGCGTGTTCTTAGTGGCAGGTGTGTTAACTATGGACATGCCGACATCGCCAACTCACCTAGGAAGCCTTGGACCTATCGAGAGACCCCAAGAAGCGTGCATAACGAAAGCATATTTAACGGGGGTCCCGTGATCGGAAATGTCTATCGAAAATGTGGTCGAATTATTCTCCCGCGACCTGTTCTGATTCTGCGTGCTGGCCGCGGGGGTCCCGTGAAATGATTTATGATATATAAATTTATATTGGCAAACTGGATGCCTCGTTTGTACCATATAATTTTCGATTCGTGACGTATAATTCTAGCAAAAATACCCCCACGTGAAGATCTTGCGGTGGGAATATCAAGTTTCCAAAAAAATCGATCGCGCGATCGAACGCGCGGGGTTCGCGCGGGGGCCCCTTAATAGGGCTAGGGCCCCCGCTTCCTATGCTATCGCATGTTGATGTATCATTTGCTCCTGCTCTTCGTCTTTCATCCACTCGACTGCTACTGTAGCTCGACTGCTAACTCTCTCGTCCGTCTCTCTCTCGTCTGCAAACCTTTACTGTATAAAGGAGTAGCCTGAACTTAAGCAAGAGGTTGTGGTATGTGGTTAGATGGTTAGATTGGCTCGAGGAAAGTTAGCAATGGAACTCACCTTGTCTTTTGGTGTATGGCACAAATACCTTCCTTCAAAGTTTCAACAACGGTACCAGTTGACCTGCATCGTTTTGCTTTTCGCTTTAGTTGGGGTCACTGCAAAGGAGACGCGCGAGAGGGGGGCGACCCGTGAGACGCTGATCGGTGTCGTGGACACCATATGGGAGATGCCACTTGATGAGCCTAAATACATACTGTTTTTTGCTCATGGGTGCTATCATAGCGCCACAGATATGTGGGGGAACAGCAAAGTATGCCCCGAATGTGAGTCGGGACTGAACGGCCTAATCGAGGAAAAACGAATACGACAAACAGCACTTGGGCGTGGTTATGTCGTTGTTGCCATGAACTCTGGTGACCGCGAGAATAATCGTTGTTGGCAGGAAGAATTTGACGACACAAACGTGGATTTAGAGAGGGTGACGCTCGCGCTTCAAACGCTTATGCAGCGTGAGCAGTCCCTCTCGCAGCTACCTCTTTACGTATTCGGCGCAGGAAGTGGTGGAACGTTTGCGTCTATGCTTCCTCACCGAATGCAGATCGCTGGGGTGTTGCTGATGAATGTTGCTCTCCGCCACGCGGTAGCTACCGCGCATTCGCAACACGGGAACTTCCCCCAAACGCTGTTCCTATCATTCGATACGGATAAGCACTTGAACAGTCACATTGAGCGAAGTATTTCGGCATTAAAAGTTCAAAGGATAAGAACTGGAAAGCTGCAGGCACGTGTGATGCTCTAACCTTACGCTCTCAGCTGTGGCTATATGTTGCTGTGTACGTTCTTGACTTCGCACGTTTTGGGGCGTGTGCTCTTCACGCGTTTATGCGGTTATAAACGTGCGCCACTGACGTAATCCGCTCCTCAGGTGACCTCCCACCGTCTGACCGCAGAGTATTTCAGCACACGGACGGACGGCTTCATTTGGCCCCCTTTCAGCGCGCCCCTCTCATACGATATCCTCCGTACCCTCATCCAAGCTGGCCTTGTGACCGAGGTGGGTGATATAAAGCACGATCCAAGAACCTCACCCTGGCCGCAGGTATTACGTGCAGATCCAGTGATGCAGAAGCAGTATAATTTGTCGAGCTCCAGCTTAGATCCCGAGAACTCGGTGATTGGACAACAGTTGCGCATTGCATACGGCAAGCACCAACTTTTCCACGATGACTTCGTGATGGCGCTGGAATGGTTGGAGGGGCTAAAGGAGACGTTCACACAGCTCAAAGTTCGAGTTTCGCCGCCACCACCCAGGAACCCCTCCGCACCCAAAAACACCGAGACCGATGTAAAGGAGTATTTCGATCACAAGAAGTGGCTGGGCTACATGGAAAAATTCAAACAGGAACCTGCCTTCGCGGGGGGGATTATCAATCAGTCACCACCGCCAAAAACTCCTCCAACTCTTCCACCGCCCCCACGCAACATCCAGGGATTCGATGACTTCATCAGAGAGAAGAGCGGAATCCACCCTGTTTTCTCTAACTTTACCAATGTTACTCTCGAACATGAGAAACAAGAGCAGCTAAATCATGAAGCCCGAAAAAACGTGTCAGAGGCAAGAAAAAGTGTCGAGTCTGCTTCCGCCACCGAAGAAAGCGTGCACACGACGGAGAACTTGCCTCCGGCGGCGAGCCTACAGGATGCCACAGTTTACGAGGCCTTGCCAAATATAGATCATAGAGGTGAGGCCTTGCCAAATATATAACATATGGATGAATAGGGCTCACTTAGTCGCTGCAATAAGTCAGTATTATCTTTGGGCATCTGTCTCCTTAGACAATGTCCACTGACCCGCATGCTTAAGGTATTTCCGAGAACTGGTCAGTTTACGATGTTGCACAGCAAGATGGGTTGAGTCAGGGGAAGATGAAAAGGATCCGTCCTAATGGTTTGCTGCCTTTTCATATGCTTTTCCTCTACAAAGCTTTACCAGGCATTCCCTAACAACAAAAGCTAGAAGGGTTCTGAGTACCATCAGCTCAGATGACAAGGGCTACAATCATTGAAGAGCCAAATCCATAGTGAGATATAGGTGGTGTGAGCACACTTCAAATGTTGAACAAGCTATGCGAGTGCACCTAGATATGTGGGAAAGTTCAGTCGAGGTCGACGGTGTTCCATTGTTGAAATTTGTATGATAAATGTTGGAACATAATATTCATTCTTGTGAAAGGTGCTAAGAGTAGGAACTCGCTCAGTGAATTAAGGCCGCATATGTCGTATAGAAACTAATTCATGTGTTCTCCACCATATGTGATAACCCTTGTAAAAGGACATAAAATCATAGGTTGTATGATTATTTGCTCGTCCGATGCCGTGTCTCAAACATACGAAGTATTTTTGTGAGTCCTTTCATACACCGTTAATTCATTAGTCCGTGTAATTCATTACCTCCGTGTTTTCCTTATGCGCTCTTTTGCGTTACTATGAACTTCTTGCTCACCGAAAGAAAGTGTTAAGTCCATGTCACCCGCATAGCCAAAGCACGATGGCTTGCCATACGCGATTTTAAGCTAACAATTTTGGTAATGTTGGCGCAACCGCCGGCGGCAATCACGCATGGTAACGCCACACCGTCGGTGGTGTCGGACGACGACACGCGCCGCTGCCGGTGAGCGCGTTACACGCAAACCGAGCCTGACTTGCAGTTTGCAGACAGGATTCCGCAGCTGGGGGGACTCTCGATCACGGACGAGGGGCGTCAGCTAACGCTTAACCACATGCACGCCGAGACGGACGACGACGATACGCCGAGGTGGACGACAGCGACGATGAGGGCGGCGCCGTCGACGGGGACGCGTCCGTTGACGACGAGATTGCACCGGCGGCATGCCCTTGTGTTCTGTCCCTGCACAGGGCTGCGGCGAGCCACCGCTGGGGTTTGACCGCTCTTCGATAATGACATCGTTAAGAGCTAGTTTTTCATAGGTGTGGAAGTTTGGTATATCATTTTGGCAGTGATATTTTGACCAATGACAGTGTTATAAAGTGCGATTCACTGTGTTAGGCATCCTTAACATTGTGAATCACACTTCCAAGATTCTTCCACACCTATCACTCTTAACATGTGCTTGGTTTTGTGTTTGTGCCACCACCGCTCCGCTGACCGCTGCGGCTTTCGGTGGTGCTGGCATCGACACGAACTTTCGGTGGTGTGTTGGAAGTGACACAGCGACTGTTATGCCTGACGTATCACTTCCTATACTTAGTAGAGTGTATGACCGGCAACCCTAAATAAGCTAGAACCCTAAAACCCGTATGCCCACATATTGGGTTAGCCTGCTTAACTTATAATCAGTCTGAGGGTAACTTCCTTAGGAGGGTATCCAGTAAGAAATTTCCCAAATTTCGCAAAAAAATGCCCAAACTTATTTCGCAAATTTCGCATGAAGGCCCTAAATTTCTCGCGAATTTCTCCGAAATTTGGCCATCCTAAATTTGTGGCCCAAATTTCTCATGAATTTCTTGGACGTTGGAAGGGGTATTCGATGCATATCCGCCCGTTATTTAAGGTGTATTAAGCTTTTAGAAGCAACGACATGTCTTTAGGATGCCATTAACTCATTATAATTATGTCAGATAAATTAGAGGACGCTACAGGTCTACAATAATATAACACAAGCAAATATGCAAGGCAGGTAAAGAAATGATATGCATGCTATGCTACAACAAATATGCAATGGTACAGCGGCGGGCAGGACGCGTTTTCCTACGGACCTTTTTTGAGTTTGACGGGGAAGCCCTTTAGGTTGCGCGCAATTTGTTGGAATCATTGGACCGATAAAGCCTTGGTTTAGTCAGCAAAAATGCGCATTTGAGAAAGCGCCATCAGCAACGCCGCGAAAGCAGCCGCGACTGAAAGTGTTATTATGGAGGAGATAATCGTCGAGCCTGATGATGAATAGATAAGGACTATAGGTGTATCCTTACATCGGATCTATCGCGGTGATACCTTTGCTGCCGCATAGTATATTATCATATGAATGATGCATTGTACAAATCTATGTATGAAGTATGCATATCGCAACCGTGCATGATGTCGTCTACTTGATAAACGAGCACTGGCATTGATATGGATATACACACTTATCATACGACACGGATAATCAGGATACCTTTTTGTTGTGGAGAGGGGAAAATGTTCTGATGTCTTCTGCAAATATAGTATTGCATGATGCTTCACGTGCCTCCGCAGCAGAGTTGTCGTTGTAACTTAGCTTCACTTCCTTGAGGAAATTGGTTTGTGTTTGGAAGTGAAGCTTGTCAATGAGGCAAAATCCGGTCATTGAACATTGATTACAATGAATCGGCAAATAGCGTGTAAGGATGCCTACCGCCGATAATTAGCACAATCGATATAAATTGTATCTCTGTTAAAAACATGATTTCATAGTTCAATTTATATCTCAAATTGGCAATCTTGCTACAACTCCACACAAGAACACCCATGTTTTCAAAGAAGGCGCGGCGGGTCCGATTTGCATTTCACAATACTCGACACACTCAGGGGGGGACCAGACTTTCGCCCGATATATGGGGGTCTAGCTTCTCCTATTTTCACCCCTTGCCATGAGTGCTTCTATCATATGACATATGTTCGGTCACCGACCGCCCCGCGTTCCGAACTGCATCGGTAAAAGAAAAACCTGAAGTATTTTCAATAATAATAATTAAAACATTTACGCTGAGAATAATGACAAAGTCATGAGTCCGCTGCAATCCTGCAAGCAGGCAACTGAAGAACAGAGGGAGCTGGAATCATCCTCATAGCGCATCCCGAAGGGCTCATCTAGGTCATATCAACCTAGGAAACCGCGGCAAGGCAAAACTACGCAGAGCGCTAAAAAGGTCGTGCCGGCTATTTTCTCTAAGTAGTTTAGCTCACATGGGTCATGTCACGTGCCTTTTTTTATTGTCGTTTGACACCTGTGATAATTATATTGTCGCGATACGCCATATATATACAATATACCACACAATCGCGGCTCTGTTGCACATCGAATGAAACCACCCCGCCCCAGTCGCAGCCCCTGCGCGCACGCACACGATCATACGCTTCCTTGGATTTTCTCAAAGAAATCATGCCAATAAGGCATGAAATCCGCCAAAAATCGGTCGATTTTGGGGGACTTTCTTTTGCTGTCGCCGATTTCCACTGCCAAAACCATAGTCCCAAATCCCATCTCTATTTTTGGGGCTCCCCTTGGTTCCGGATCAGGCTGTACACTGCGGCTAGCGCTAGGGGTGCCCGCTCATTACCCAACAATTTGAATAAAAATATGTTATCGATCTATGCCTTTCTCTCGCGCGAGAGTGAGACGTCACAGACTAAGACGCGTCTGCGTCTGCGCTGCGTCTCTGCTCACGACTCATCAATCATACTCACAGTACTGAGTGGCATAGTATACAGTCCGGTACTATACAATCATTCTGTTGGTGATTTTGGCCGAAATCTCCATTTCAATTCATGTTATAATCGTGTTCATTTTTCAGAACAGTTCGCTGCGCCACACATAAGTTTCAGACGGACGCTGTATAGGAAGCGTAAAAAAGCTTTCCCACTGCCGTTCACTGCACACAGGTGGATATATGTTGAAATAATTAGTGCATTTTGAGTGTTGGAATCAAGTGGTATATGCATGTTTGATATGCCACTTGCTTGCGCGACTTCCAACCTAGGTCTTGCGACTGAGAATCTTAGATTTTCGCCCATGAGACCAACAGGTTGAAATTGAACCCGAAGTTTTTATACCCCCTTGAATTATCGTGCATTATCAGCAAACTCTACGGAATATGACTAACTAGACTATAACTTAAAGCACTGCACTTTCATCTGGTTGGGGCACCGTGGGGATCGGTGTGCTAAAATGAAGAAGAAGAAAATCCCTCTCCCGCAAGACACTCGGACACCCACATCCCCACTTTTTGACATGCCGAGTCGAACGAGAGGGGTCCATCCCAACCGCAACTTCATATGCGGTATATAACAATGCTTATCAACTTCGCTTTAAGACAAGCAAAGTTGATGAAATATGTTGAAGGCCGACCGTTCCGGCCGAAGCCCTCCGGGCGGCGGAACTTTCTTGTCGGGGGGAGGCGCGCCCAGCGTGTATGACCGCACATTGCTTGTGTAAAGACGCCCTCCGCGTATTACAGGCGCGCCTTGCCTGTAGGAGCGCCCTCCGCGTGTAGGAGCGCCCACGCTTGTGTATGACCGCACATACAGCACTTTGTGCAGGAGCGCCCTCCGCTTGTGTGCGAGTGCCCTGCTTGCGTGTGTAGGAGCGCCCAATGCCGATGTATGACCGGATACTGTCTGTGTAGGAGCGCCCTCCGCCTGTGTTTGAGCGCATACTGCCTATGTAGGAGCGGCCACTGCCTGTGTATGACCGCACACTGTCTTTGTAGGAGCCCTCCGCCTGCGCCTGGCCGCACACCGCCTGTGTATGAGCGCCCATTGCCTGTGTATGACTGCACACTGCCTGTGTATGACTGCACACTACCTGTGTAGGACCGCACACCGCCATACATGTCAATGGGGTATGTACATACCATTTCTTCATTTATGTGTCATCAATATACGCAATGTGTCGTTGGCTTCATTTAATGATATGAATGTGGGAAATTGGATGCGCATACTTGTAAGTTTGTCGGCGTCGGATAGGGCTGAATTATTGTGAGGATTGTTGGTGTGGAATGCATCATGCAGATGCGGTTATCCGCGTATGCTGTTCCGTGGATCGGATAATGGTGTCACGCGACTTCGTCAGTTTTTAGCGACAAGAGAATGGAGGATTTTATGGAGGAGGAAGAAAGGAATGAAGCAGCATCCGATCTATCCGATCTATTCGTCGTGATTTAGATTTCCGTGAGCTGCGATTGGTCGTTGAGAGGGCCATCCATTTATGTCGTCCGCAAATGGTATGCTGCTTGAATCTTGGTGTCGGGACGCACGTCCAATTATGTACGCATGCTAGATGACGATCGAGTGGGTCTTACGTCTTAGTTCATTTGGAACAAAGAAGGAGTTAGTTGAGCGCTTGTATCGTTGTATGAGCGGTTACGGAGTAATGTTGTTTATCGCTGCAGCGTACCCTACGTGATTTTTTGGATGTCCACGTGATTTCCGTTCGACTGGGACTTGATCACTTCCTGTCGCGGACTTCTTGCGCAACGTGTACCTCGACTTCCGGACTTCACAGTTATTTCCGTTGCGACTGCATTCTGTCATCTCCGTTTCCGCGAGTCTCCTTCTCTCCGCGCCATCGCCACCTTACCCCGACGCTCCCACCTATATGAGTTTAATCATGAGTGTGTCTACTCACGCGACGCCTCCCATGGGGGCACACAACCGGATCCATCTTGACATACACGATATTTTCCCGAGACGTTGGGACGCGCTACAAGCCCACCCATGCTTCTCCGGCTGTGTCTTTGACGGAACCTTCCGGAAAGGACTAGATCTATTGCTGTCCAGAATTCTTCATGGGACATCGACCTCATCAAACGAGTTTCTCGCGACGCTCTTGGCGCCAAGGACTCTACTTTCAAGGGCGACGAGAACGACCGCAACGTGCTCTGGACATCTCTGGTGACGTCCTTGCAAACCGCGTTCGAGCAGAAGGACTCCGCCAACGAATCTCTCTTCGACTTGGCGGATTCCACCAAGGAGGTGAACGGTATCTACAATGCCAGTCTCTTTACGACGTTGACTTCGTTGACGGAACCGCATTCAGCCGCGCGACGTTGGGTTGACGCTTCTGGTCGCGCTTCCCCGCGGGATGGGAAGCGCGCTCTGCTGGAAATTACGAAGAGGCTGCTTCCTCGAGTTCTCCGACCTCTTGGCAACTACGAGGAGCTCTGTGCAATCTACTTCGACTCCGTCCAAGCTCGACCCCGATCCGTTAATTCAGGATTTCGACGCCTGCGGCCTTACGGCTATCCACAACGCCGCTTCTGGATCGCTCGACGACATGGTGGCCAAGAAGCAGCGTATTCTCGGTTCTCGCCTCCCTCGACACCGCCGTCTACGACAAGGTGATCACGCCGCTTCGCCTCGACGTGGAGTTGGCCAAGGTCGACCTCGAGGATATCTACGCCCACATTTTCGAGATTTGGGAGAGTGAACATGGAGTTGGCCGAGCGAAGCAGCTTACTCCGACTACACCGCGTCCTCCGACTATGCTGTTCGGTTCTCTGGTGGAGCCGACGTCCGAAGCCTTATCCGCGAGTTCGAGGAGAAGCAATAGAAGTCCGCCACTTCGACCTTCGTCGCCCTCAAGGACTCTTCCGAGAAGAACGGCGATCCCCTTTCTGGATTCGCTGGCTCTCACCGCCACCGCCAGCAGACTGACGGTAAGCGTGGGGTCTCCTTTCCGCCCTCGCGTTGGCGGGATGAGCAGAACATGAGGGGAGATGAGAAGTTTCATGGGCGCGATAATCGAGAAGGACGGTATTATGGACGACCGCTCAAGCACCGCTTCGCCGCCAAGCCTCTCAACGACAGCGGGAATTGGCGACAACAGCACTACAAGAAGGAGTCCGCCCACAACATCTCGTTCCACGTGGCCTCCTCCGCCTTCATCCCTGAATATGCACGTTGCCCGCCTGGATATTACCACGACTCCGCGAATTGCCCCACCGACGACATGGCATGCGAGGAGTGCGACTTGACCGCCGCGGACGAGAGCGACGAAATTGTATCCGCGTTTCAGACCGTGGCCTTCGACGCTGAGGACGACGCCGTTTTCGCGAGGCTTTGTATTCGACATGAGCAACCCGTTGTTAGTCACGACGAGGAGCCCTTCACGTTCGCTGCCGACATCAACATCGGCCTTCTGGCACAGTACGCCGGGTTGTGTGCTGACTCTGCTGCCCCTCACTCCGAACTTGCCGTTCGCGTGCAGGAGGCGCGGAATTCTCTTCGGCAGCTCAAGCGAGCTGCCGGTGGTGCTGGGGAGGTACAACACTTTCCCATGTTGCACTTCAACTCCGCCACGGCTGCGGAGGACGACGTACCGTGAAGTATGACGCCGTTGACATTATGGCGAGCGACACGGGCGACAACGGCATGCCTTTCAGGATTCGAAGCAATCCCCCGACTCCGAGCCGCCCTTCGAGGACTCTTTCATGGACAAGATGTCCGTGTCCGTGGGCTTCAGAGACGACACCGAGGTCTCTATGCACTCCTTTGTCCCCGACGATTCCTTAATTTCTTCCGCGAATGATTTCTCCATGGACGTGATTGACCTCGAGAGCGACTCCGATAGCGACATCGAGGACGAGGATGATGGCCGTATACGGTATGACCTTCCACCGCCCGCTCCACGAGTCGGTGGTGTGGGGATGCCCCACGGGTGTGGAAAGCCACCTCTCGGGTTTGGTCGCTATTCGGCAATCACTTTATTCCTATGTCCATTCTTTTGTGTTTGCGCCACCGCCGCTCCGCTCTCGGCTGCCGCTTTCGGTGGTGCTAGCATGGAAGCGGTTCCGGGTCTGGCAGTCGGTGGTGCTACATACGTCAGTATCTCCGGGAGCATCGTCTTTGACTGCCGCAGCGGCAACATGCGGCGATGACAGCTTTGGGACCGTGTCGCCCGACGCGATCCCTCCGAGACGACATGGGAGACACCGGGCGCCGCAGGGCTACTGCCAACCCGTGCCGGTGTTCCCACCACTTCCAGGATTGGACAGCCCTCCTCCATCACCGGACTACTCCCCTGGACCGACTGACGACGAGGCCGAGGCTTCTGGTACCGCTGACTCCGACAACACCTTCAATCTGGACTCTGGTTATCTGGACTTTGAGATTGAGAACAACAATGACAACAACTTCTGCGAACTCTGCACTGTGGACCACTTTCGAAGTGGCTAGAGTAGCTTTCAAACTGCTAGTAGTGTAGTTAGATCGGGTTACATACAGGCCAAGATGCCTCCTGTGTACTGCACTAGCTAGAGATTGGGACCGCCCAGGCCGAGAGCACAGGCCCCCACTGGCAATATGTTTCCACCGTTTGAGATGGTGTGTGTTCCGAACAAATCCGCCTGCTCCACCCTAACTTTTCCTACGTAACATTACAGGGTGGTGTGCTGGATGTGACACACCGTGTGTCACTATCCTCTGTATGTACTAGTACTCCATATATACAGTACGGGTGTCACAGGTTTAGGGTTTCCGGCTTAAGCCGAGCTTTGGTTATTATGTTATCGCGACTTAGTGTGTTTACCGAAAGCGAAAGCATTCGTGACTGTAACCCGATATATAGAAGAAATGGATTTAAGAGAAGAGGCTGGCTGACGCTCGAATTGCGTTTCCTTTTCGTTAGTCATTTCGGTAAGAGGCTGACGCTGGCAGGGGGGGTCAGAAAAATACGGAAAAAGCTAGGCTGGCTCCAAATTCCCGTTTCCTTAAAATGCGGTATTACTGTAGCAGGGCATATATCTTACCGTGGCGGGCCGGCCCGGGGCCGTAGGGTATCACGCCGGGCCGAAAGCGGACCGGGATTGGATCAGGCTGTGGGCCGTAGACGAACGGTGAACATCTCAAAAATTTACGTGAAATTTCATATTTTCATGATATCGATATTGTCGCAAACGCGTGTGTATGATGGTACGAATACTCTCCGAACCGAGCAGCCTTAACACTCGCGGATGATCATAAGTTCGTCATTAACATTCACTGGTGTCGGTAACTGTTCAAGCAATCTCAACACAGCACAAGATCGTAGAGCTACAAATTCTTTGAAATTCTGATATTCTGAGATCGAACGCTAAGCTCTTTCATGCAAGCCCAGATTTCCAACATGAAAAAGTATAAAAACAGCAGTAAAATATATTCATCAAAATTTGTATAATAACCACAAAATACGAATTATTGTGTACAAAAGCTGTGAGCAGAACTGTCTTAGCACTCTAGCACTGGCACGCGAACAGCCACCTAGTACTTGCGAAGCAAAACAATAATGAGTCCACTACTCTGACCTACGGTCTGAGCTTACTTATATCTCAATGCTCTGTCACATTTCCCAAAACTGTAACGGGTTCTAGCCCTTAAATCTTCATCTGGCCAATGGAAAGTCATTATTCCATGCCAGCTCTAACAATGTTACCGTTTACCACATTCTGACTGACACGTCAGTGGCAGAGGAGTCACTGTCATCTTCATCTTATCATTCCCTGGTCACCCGATAATGACCATATCTTCTCTGGCAGGTCTGTATCTCTCGGGCAGTCATCTTAGCGAAGCCTGTCACACTGTCATCTCTGTCACGCGTGTCACCAGCTGGACAAACCCGGCGCGGTACCATGAGAAGCCGGCGTTTGTTACAGCTGTCGCAAACGCGTGTATATGATGGTACGAATACTCTCGGAACCGAGCAGCCTTAACACTCGCGGATGATCATAAGTTCGTCATTAACATTCACTGGTGTCGGTAACTGTTCAAGCAATCTCAACACAGCACAAGATCGTAGAGCTACAAAATTTTTGAAATTCTGATATTCTGAGATCGAACGCTAAGCTCTTTCATGCAAGCCCAGATTTCCAACATCCCCCATCTGTAGCTGCTGCGTGCAGTAGCACAGACTCAAATATGGGCTTGTTCAGCATACTGGGTCGTATCACCATCTGCCATGAACTTGCCCAAACTGAAAGTGAACATACCAATGCCTTCACCTTCTCCACCCTGTAACATCCTGGCTCTGACCAGCGGATTCTTGAATACCAAGACCCACATACACCTGCGGCCAATAGGTCCATGTTCCAGATGCCCAATCACATGCAAGCGTCCCGTCTGACTCAATCGTCTGAAGTACGCAGCCCTGCTCTCGGTCATGTCTGTCAAGTAGTAAGATGGAACGTGGACACATGCCACCACACGACTGGCCATCACTGCCAATGGAAACGCGATATCCAGCGCTGCAAACCAAGGTGAATTCACCACTGCGTCACAGACACCATACCTCTCCTTCCATATGCGATAGTTACCTGGCTGAAGTGCGTCATGCGCCTCAGACCAACCCAACTGAGAGTTCCAGTCATTTTTCATAATTCTCAACTGCGGCCATTGCTCCACCATTACCTCACTGATGACCCCAGTACCTGCCCATGGGTCCCACACGCCATCGATGGACTTCCAATCCACCTCTGTCGCCAAGCGCCTCACCTCGGAGGGCACTGTGATGACCAGCTCAAGCCCCCACTGCAGTGCGCTAGCTTCTCGCACCTGAGCCTTGGTCATATGTCTCAATTCTCCTCGTTTTTCAACTTCTTCTTCAGCCAAAGCAGGCACAAGAGGTGCATCCCTCAGCTGCCTTGCCATTGCCTTCTGTTCCCGGTATTTCTTGCTCAGCACTGTGCGATGCCCCTCATTCCAGTGCCCTGGCATGAAGATCTGCACGGCCTCAGAGAGCTTGTCCTGTCTGCCCCAATCAATCTGATCTGGCATGTGGAGAAACATGTCCTTCTCATCCAACAGCATATCCCTGGACGAGATGGCATGCCATGGCTGCGACTTGCCTCCCTTCACCACGCGACGAGGACCCACGTCTGCTGGAAGCAGGCGCATGTCCGAGGACAGCTTCTCGTTCAGCTGTTGTTCCTTCATTCCCAATCTGTCCTCCAGGACCCAAGAGCTCTTGGTTTCCTGGGCTTGTACCTCAGCATTGGCGGCTTGCATCCTCGTGCCTAAGCACCTAGGACATAGCCACTCGCCCTCTGGTACTTAATTCAATGCTGGGGTAAGACACCATAAATGGTACCCCTTGTTGCACGCGTCGCACAACAACATTTCTGCTTCTCCATCAGTCTTCCTGCACACTTCACATGCAAGGTGTCTGCTGGGCACGGCTGCACTGCAGTCATACTGGTCCTTCACCTGCAGGTGACATGGCGTGATGCTCTGCACAGTGCTCTTCTCTCTTAACTTGGTGGCGTCCTCAAGCACCACGACACCATCTCGCTGTATCTTGACGGTAGGATGGCGGACTTGGTCGCGACTTCCATGCCGCTGCGAGGCTTCTGCCTGATGTAAACGAAATCGCCCACCTTGAACTGGTGTGGCCTAGGCTCATAGCCCCCACCCCTTCTCCCTTCATAATGTAACGTATCACGATGCTGTGCTACCTCCAGGCTGCAACCAGCGTGCACCATCAGTCGCCTCACCACCTGTGCTTTCTGGAGGAGGTCCTTGACGCTGGCATCCTTCTCATCTTCGACCCCAGCACCAAAATCTATGCTGGGCGCCTGCTTCAAATCTGGCGGCACCACTGCCTCTTGGGCAAACAACAGGGTGAACGGCGCCACTCCCGTGGACTCCTGGCGTGCTGCATTGTAGCTCAGCACCAGCGGCCAGAGCTGCTCATCCCACTCATAATCGAGGCCCTTCTCCAAAGCAAGCTTCTTGAAGCAAAACTTCATCGTGCGCACCACTCGCTCAGTAAGCCCATTGCCTTCTGGTGAGTCTGGTGAGGTGACTCGTCGGTCGATCAGACAGTCTCTGCATAGCTGCTTGAACTCGCCCTCGAACTCCTTGCCTCCATCCACCAAGCACTCTGCTGGCGCACCAAACACAGCCAGGACATGACTGCGAAATGCCGCTGCGATGGTCCTCGCCTCCTTGTCGGGAATGGGTACACAGACTATGAATCTGGTGTAGTGCTCGGTCATGATGAGCACCCTGTTGTTGCCAGCCTTGGTCTATCTCCTCGAAGGCCATGCCAAATCCAGCGACCAACGATACATGAACGGCACGATCTCGAGGGGGGATAAACACGCCTCCTCTCTTGCATAATGGGTTTTCACGCGCTGACAGGTCTCACACTGAGTGACCACAGCCTCCACGTCCTTCTTCAAGTCGGCCCACCAATGGCGCTGCCACAGAAGATGCTGCGTTCGTCTTATGCCCCAATGGCCAGTTCTGGAATGGTATTCCTTGACCAATGCAAGACGGTCAGCAGGCTTGGGTATTCTCACCTCCTTGCCCGACAGCGTGATCATGTAGATCTCGTCCGTGGCCTCATCCCATCGATGTCGTGCTGCACGTCTCCTCACTCGACGAACTTCATCCTCTGGCAACCTCACGCTGCCATTGGACTTCAACCATCTGAGGCACCATGCATCGTCGTGCACATCTCGATGCTTGTCACGGTCGACCTGCTGCTCAGCCACGCTGGCCATCAAGTCCTCGAATCTGGTGGTACACGCCAACCTGGGGAGTCTCATCTCCACATCTTTGGCAGGCGGACTCCAAGCAGGCACGTCAACGCGCGCTGCTGGAGTTGCGCCCTCCTCCACGAAGTGGCTCTCGTGCCTTTGGCGATACTGCTCAATGGCGTAGAGCTGCCACTTCTTCTTCTTCTTCTTCTTCTTGGTTCCAGCCTTCTGTCGCTGAGCCCCAATTCCTTCTGCACCTTTCTGCCCTTGTGAGCACATTATCTGCAGCTTCTCTTCCCAGTCACGGTGGCTCATGGTCTTCGCCACCTGCTGAGTATATGCATTTGAATTCTCAACCCATTCCGCCAGCAAAGCTTGCCTCTGCTGAAGGTCCGACCTCGCGTGGTCTGCCCAGTTGTTGTCTACAGCGATAGGCTGTCCTGGGGAATTCTCCGCCTCTGGGGACTCCTCGCTATGAGGGAGCCCCTTCCTGCTCGCTTCTGCGACCGACATCAGCAGTTCCATTGCCCTGCGATCCATGGCCAGGCCCAGAATGCTTGCCAATTCTACGTCGTTCAGGCCATCGGCCATGCGTAGCTCACTTGCGCTGTAGCCCATGGCTCGCGCCTTCTCGTCGAGGTTCACTTCTCGAGATTCTTCCTCGGCGTCTCCATCGTCCTGGTTGCGCACCACGGTGCCCATCCTTGCTCTTCTGAATGCTCTCGACCCTTGCGTCGCCATGATGGTGGGAAGAGCCCTTAGCGGTCCTCCCACCACGTTCACCACGTAGTGAGGCGCGCGGTCCGTTCTTATCGCTGGTCTGGGCTGCCAGCCCTTGCACAGGATTGACGATACGACTCGTCCTTCTGGTCTCGCCACCTTGCTCATCACGGAGCGAAACTGGTGGATCTGGAACAAGTTGCTCCAATATGCTCGCAATCGATGTGCGTAAGCACCTGCTTGTGCTGCATCAAAGGACACTGGTCGGCCAATGACGCTGGCAATGTACGGGAACACCTCGTCCCTGATCTTGGTCCCGGGTCTGTGCGACAACGGAGAAACGTTCTCCAGGATGTAGCCTGGAGGCCTCTGCTGCTGTAGCTGCTGCAGCGTGGATAGAAGCCGAACCACTTCATAAAATAATTTGCTGCGCCTGCCATCCAGGCCTGTGAGTGTTCCAGCAGGGGAGAGATCCTGGCACGGGAACCCACATACCATGACCCACTGGCGTCCTTGAAGGGCTCCTGCTCGTATAAAGTCGGCACTGGTGGTGTCGTGCAGATCCTGGGGTAGAGCCCCAAATTCGATTGCACTGGGCGAGATGAGGTCGGGATATCGTCTCAGCAACGCTGTGCACCTGGCCCTGGCAACTGCCCGACTGCTCGGTGATATGTCCTGATACAGGTAGCGATCCACCTTCATCCCACTGCGGAGCAACATCTCTAGGTCAGCACATAGGCCTCCACATGGCCCATAGCAGACCACGCCTTCCTCCCGAGCTTGCGAGAAGAACTGCCTGCCCAGCACCCTAGTGTCCACCTTCTCAGGCTTCAAGATGCACTCGCCTTCAAAGTACTCATTGCTGTATACAGCGGGGCTTCCCTCGCCGTGCGTGCCTCGCGTAGGCCTCACCAAGCTCAGCGCCTTCCAAGCCGCTCTGGCTAGCCTCCCAGAGTCGGTCACCAGCTCGGGTAAGTCAGTATCGAACATGTCCCCGTGATTGCACTTCAATTCCTCCTGGTGGTGCAAGTCGAATAAACGATGCACCGGTCCCGTGCCCAGCTGCTCCATGGCAGCCATCCTGCAGTAGTTGGCAACCTGCACCTCTGGCGTGGCCTCTTCCCCTGGGGAAACATCCCCAGCCAACATAAAGCACAAGTGGTCACAGAAGTCCTTCGTGTGAACTTCCCCCACGCTTGCGTGAAACGCAGTCACCTTCTCCCTCTCATGCCTCGCCCCAGTCTCGTCTGTCGTGGACGGTAGTGGATAGCGAGACGGCACGTCAGCGTTGCTGTTCTTGGCTCCAGGGCGATACTGCACCGTGAAGTCGAACTCCTGCAAACTGATTGCCCAGCGTAGGTGTTGCCCCTGGAGATCGGCCTTCTCCATCAGGGTGGTGAGCGGTGAGTGGTCGGTCACCAGCGTGAAGTGAACGCCATGTAAGTACTGCCTCAGCGTGCGCACTGCCCACACCACTGCAAGCATCTCCCCTTTGAAGCTGGCGTACTGCCTCTCCGTCTTACTCAGGGATCGGCTGATTGCCATGCAGATGTACTCCTTCCCATCATCGTCCTTCTGGCCCAGCACTGCGCCAATGCCATAGGTGCTCCAATCGGTGTACAATATGAGGGGTCTGTCATAATCGATAGGCCTCAGACATCTCCCAGAGCAGAGGGCGTCCTTCAGGTCTTGAAGCGCTTGATCTTGCTCCTTCCCCCAAGCTCCCTTGATGTCAGTGACCTCCTTCTTGAGCAGGTCGTTGAGAGGGCGGGCCATCTCAGAGTAGTTTGGCCCCCCTGGCTCACCCACCAGGCCCTTGTAGTAATTCATCATGCCCAAGATGGAGCGGAGCCCAGTCTTGTCCTGGGGGCTTGGAAGCTCCTGGATGGCCTTGCACTTTGCTTCTTGCGCGCCAATAGAGTTGTGACCAATGCGGTAGCCCAGAAAGTCCACCGTGGCTGCACCAAAGGTACTCTTGCCTGCGTGCAGTCGGATGCCAGCGTCCCCCAAGGTGCGCAACACGTCCTCAACGTCCTTCAGATGCTGCTCAGGCGTGGAATCCGTGTAGACCACTACGTCATCGACGTATGCCACTGTACAATGCTGCAAGTGACGTAACTCGTAGTCCATGATTCTCACAAACGCAGAAGTGGCTCCAGCTGCCCCAAAAGGCATCGAGGTGTACTGGTACAGCTGATTCTTCCACCAGAACGCCGTCTTGCTCCTGTCCTCTTCCGTAGCCATGGGGAATCTGGTGGAAGGCTTTGGTGGCATCCAGCGTGGTCTTGAACTTGGCCTTCGCAACCTTCTGGTAGAGCTCCTCTGGTCGATGTGGAAGCGTGTTGTCCTTGAGGGAGTGCCGGTTGACGCCCCTGAGATCCACGCAGAATCTCGTCTGGGTCCACAGGCCAGTCTCATGATCCTTCTTGCCAGCCACGACGACGTTGCTCGCATGTCTGCAATGCTTGGCTGCAGGCTCTATGAAGCCATACTCCAACGGTTCCTTGCAGTGAATATCGATGATTTCCTGCTCGCCCGGGCTGTACTTCCTGGGTCTCTGGTAGGCGGCCTTGGATTCGTCTATGAAGGGGATGGAGAAGGTGTTGTGCTCCGCCTTGCCTTTGTAGCCTGTCAGGTCGTGAGGGCTGTTGGCAAAAGTGGTCTTGCACCTGCGGAGAACGTTTCGCATTTCCTCCCAGTGCTCCTCCTTGAAGTCAGGATGTCCTCCAAACGTGGCATTGAGCTCAGTGTCGAGCCACGCTGCCTCGTCCTTGGTCACTGTCGTGTCACCTAGAGGTTGAAGCTCGTCCAGCACGGTGTACGGCAAGACCTCATCCTGCTCCGCGACGCTGGCTTCCCAGCCCGGCTCCCATTGCCTCGAGGATTGCTGAGCCTCCCAAGAAGTACAGGGGGACGCACCCCAGGCACTGCGCGTGGGTGACGTGACATCGTGCGCAGGCACACTCTCGGTCAGCTTGCCAGCGACCCACAAGATTCCGCACAAAAGCAGAAAAAATCGCAAAATTCTGTTGAGACGCACTGCGGCTGCCGGCGAGTTCGAAGCGAAGAAGCACGCCATTACTCTCCACCCCCCGTGCGCCAAGCGAGTACTCCCACCAGCGGCGGTAAAGACCACAAGCGTGAGGACAAGCGCCATGTAGGCGGCCTGCGCGACGCGATGAAGTTGGAGATTACGCCGAAGCTGCGCCCAGCGCGCCGCAAAGCGAGGCTTGTCCAACCTGGCCGGCAAAGCGGGCAGGCGCACGCGGCCCAGCAAGAAAACTTGGGACCAGCGCAGGGACGGAACAGTCCACCCCCGTCCACGTTGAACGTCACATGCGTCCAGAGGGATGTCCACGACATAAGAAGCTTGGTGCGCCACATCCTCAGCATAAATACTGGCGCAAACCCAAAGCCAGGCGAGGACCACGAGGAGGAGGGCGGCGGCACACTCACTTGAACAAGGATTCTAACTAAAATTCACTAAGTTTTACTAAAAAATCGAGAATGGTCCTAAAGTGTCAAAATGCCTCCTAAAGCTGGGTAATTGGGATTTGGTGTCCTAAACACGCCCCTAAAAGCCCCTAAAAGCCGCGGAGACAGGCGAGAATCTGAGATCGAGAGTCTAAACGCTTGTATAAATTTAAAGAAAGGCTAATCTACGTGTATAAATTGCGAGAACATGGGGGAAGGCATACAGTCGCGGTATAAATGATAGAAATTCCATGGCAAGCAGGTGATGAGTGCATGAATATAAACTAAGATAATAAGATAGCGAAATCGCATGCATGGCCATGGCCGTCATCACGACGAGTCGATGGCGCTTGCGATCGATTGCGCACGATGATGATATGCAAGGCGAGATATCCCGCCTGTTGCCTGCGCCACACCAAGTCGTGTTTGACTTGAAGTTCTTTACGATTTGAAAACGAGCGGTTGACTCTCGCAAGAGAGTTAAAAAAAAAAAAGCAGCAAGCTGCAATGGAGAAAACGGGAGAAGCGGTCTTTCTTCGAAGAGGCACAGGAGGTGTGTTGTCACCTAGGAACCCTACCTTACTTGGGTACAGAAAATCTTCAAACCCAACAGAATTTTGTGGCACTAGCTCAAAGGTAGAGCACCAAACCATCTTGGTTTGGAGGTCTCGGTGCAAGTCCGAGGTGCCACACATTAAAGGTGCGCTATCTTTCTCGTACCCCTTTTGTTTGGAGGCGAAAGCCTTCTTTTATTTTCTGCCAAGATTCGCAGACCTTTTGCTGGCGGGAAAACGAGAAACCTGCCGGCAATTGTGACGCAACAGGCGCTTTCCTTGCGAAGAACTACCCCGAATTGCGTTTTCATTTGCGTTCATCGGACATTTTTTCCGAAAGTTGCGTATTCCCTTGGGTAGGTCATGCCTTTGGTCACAGTTTTTGCAGAGGTGCGTTTTCCGGAACGACGGTTGACTGGACGTGAATTCTAACTTCACGACGAAGTTCCCCGTGAAAAATTAGGACATGTGGTACGTTTCACATTTGCGTTTGAGTTTTTCTTTGAAAAGATGTGTTGTCACCTAGGAACCCCACCTTACTTGGGTACAGAAAATCTTCAAACCCAACAGAATTTTGTGGCATTAGCTCAAAGGTAGAGCACCAAACCATCTTGGTTTGGAGATCTCGGTGCAAGTCCGAGGTGCCACACATTAAAGGTGCGCTATATTTCTCGTACCCCTTTTGTTTGGAGGCGAAAGCTGAAAGCTTTTGTTTGGGGTGCCAGGTGCCCTTCGTGAATGTTGGTCGTTGCCGCGATTTCGAGGTATGTAGCAACGCATGCGAACCTGTTGATCAGGCTCTTTGTAGACGATCTATTTTTGCGGAACGAACCTTCTTTCGAAATGGAAGCTTTGCAGCCTTTTTATGGAGTTGTTATCCCATGAAAAACTAGTAACAATTTTTTATGTGTGCATGAATGGAGAGAGCCTTCTCCTTTCAAACTTTGAGAACTTGTGTGTTACTCACCCGAAGTTGTGCTAGCCATGCCTGACCTCTTGTGCATTGCCAAAACCGTGGATCTCTCGTGTAGTGCCAAGCATTCTTGAAGCCTCTCATGAAAGTCATAATGAGAAGGTAACAACTTTAGGCAAAAACAATAACAGTTTGCGAAATTTGCATACTGACGTGTTCCCCATACTCGCTCTTCCATATCGCACTTGTGTGTCCGATGCGTCTTTCTTTCTCCTTTGCTTTCGAAGTTATTTTGAAATGCGTACTCACGTATTATTAAAGTGGTTAGCGACTCACTTGATTTGTAGGAATCCGTAGTCAGCCTTTTTATGGAGTTGTTATCCCTTGAAAAACTAGTAACAATTTTTTATGTGTGCATGAATGGAGAGAGCCTTCTCCTTTCAAACTTTGAGAACTTGTGTGTTACTCACCCGAAGTTGTGCTAGCCATGCCTGAACTCTTGTGCATCGCCAAAACCGTGGATCTCTCGTGTAGTGCCAAGCATTCTTGAAGCCACTCATGAAAGTCATAATGAGAAGGTAACAACTTTAGGCAAAAACAATAACAGTTTGCGAAATTTGCATACTGACGTGTTCCCCATACTCGCTCTTCCATATCGCACTTGTGTGTCCGATGCGTCTTTCTTTCTCCTTTGCTTTCGAAGTTCTTTTGACATGCGTAGTCACGTATTATTTAAGTGGTTAGCGACTCACTTGATTTCTAGGAATCCGTAGTCACGTATTATTCAAGTGGTTAGCGACTCACTTGATTTCTAGGAATCGTTGTCCTTAAAGGGGCACGTGACATAGTAGCATTCATGGTGGCCGTGATGCCCGTGACAACATTTCGCCTTCTAATGACAATTGCATGGATCTATTAGGAATCTTGAATTTTTTGTTTGAGTAGGTTGTCAAGTCTTTAGAGCACCCTCTTAGCGTGATCTTTAAATGTGAGTACGAAAAGCAAAGACTTCGAACAAGGACAGTCAAAGACACAATGAATAGCTCGACTTGTAGCCAAGCGTGCGCGTGTTTACCACTGGCATGTCTGGCATGTCTTTTGGCTCGTCGTGCTATTCATTGTGTCTTTGATCCGCCACCGGTGTAGGGTCGGGTGGTGGGTAAGTTGTAGACACTAAAGTGTTTACAACTTACTCCGTCTTTGGTGTAAGGCCCATGGTGTCCCCTCAACAGGGTTGTCGACTTGAGCCAAGCGTGCGCGTGTTTACCACTGGCATGTCTCTTGGCTCGTCGTGCAATGGTGTATGGTCGGGTCAAACAAGTTCAGGTTGGTGGGCGTTTAGCTCACGCACGTCATGCGCAGGCGCACCCTCTAGTTTACCCGCGCCAGCTCTGCACTTATGGGATCACACC
>LGRX02034473.1:0-38632 GCA_001247695.2 Cymbomonas tetramitiformis | reverse complement strand
AAACTTCGCTCCATATGTCTTACATCGACCCAAACCATCGATATCAACAATAAAAAACAAACTATCGGAAACTTCATTTCACCCGATTTTGGCTGGTTTTGCCATTTTACTGCCGACATTGCCCAAGTAGGGCCCTACTTGGCTCGAAACACAAGGTAAACACAAGGTTCTAAATTTGTAGGGGTCAGGCTAGGGGCTAGTCAGAGCCCATAATAACTAAGCCTAAACCCGAAGTCCAGCAGTCACAGTCGGTAGGTGAACCACGGTTGACGGAAGCGGCAAAGGGAACGGAGACGGAAAAAATTGCCGCTTGTATACGGTTCGCAGACTAATTATGCTGCGATGTTGACGGTTAAAAATGACGGAGTTAGACGGAGTTAGAATCGGAATAACCGAAGCGAGTTGAATCAACCGGAATCACCACTCACGTGAAGTGGGACCGATAACCTGATAGAACAGGTGAAAATGTGTATATATATTCGTGAAGATATATAACAATATCACTGAAACAGGGACTCAGAAGGCAGTGGCTGGGGAAACCGGTGATACAAAACTGATAGAAGAATTACGGGAGTGAGTTTTCTAGCAGGTGAGTGTCATACGGTGACACACGACCAGTGACACACGCAGCAAGGGGTGATACTAGGAGAAGCTGGACCCCCATACAGTGGGGGGGGATTTCAGCTTCCCCGTGACACCACCTCACCCCGAAGGTGTGAGTGGCCATGCAAGAGCAAGGAAAACCCTAAGCCCTAACCCAATGTCAATTTAGTGTCCAGGCCGAGGGGGCCTTTTCCAACCCAGCTAGAAGCACATCCGTGCATGGGCGCTGCCTAGGCATCTAAGAGACATATAAACAGGCTAGGCGGGCTAGTCCCGCTCTACGGTCTTTTTGGTGTTGGCGCTGGTGACGATCGAAGGAATCCACGGAGTCTCTCGGAAAGCCGGCCAATCGAAGTCTTCCTCCTCAGTGAAGCCATGAAGGGCGGCGTCGTCATCGGGGACCTCGGGTACCTCGTCGGGGTCAGAGCATGCCAAGTGCAGAGCCGGCTGAGTAAGCGGTGGCTCCGCAGACGGCACCACCGGCTCGCCAGCCGTAGATGCGGATAACGGAGCGAGCTGTGGTGACGGGTCGATCACGGGGGCAACGAACGTCATGATTGCCACGTCCGCCGGGGTGTCAGACTGGGGGGCTGGCACCACCGGAGGGCCGTCGGCAGGGCAATCCGTCGCCCGGAATGCCGCGATGGCAGCAGCGAAGTCTGGGGGCGGGGGCCGCTTCCCAGCGGGGAGCGCGGTGTCGGGCGCGCGCCCACTGCCAAATGCCTCCTTACACATGTAAGGGCAGCATCCACGGGTGTCAGGGTGTGCATCGGTGACACCCCACATGCGGAAGCAAAGAATGCAGGGGTACCCGACACCTACCCAGCGCCTCACCATGGCGCCAACGGGTTCCGCCTTCCACTCACCGACGGGTACGGTGGCGTAGGCGGGTTTACGGTCAAAGGAGACGGAGTTGAGGGACGGTTTCTTCTCACGCCCACCACCACCACCACCACCAGAAGGCACCGTGTAGCCGGTGTCCTTCACAGGGGTGGCGAAGTCGAGCTCCTCGCACCATACCGTGCGGATCCGCAGGCAGAGCGTGGAGAATGAGTAAGGTGCACCACCTCGTAAATCGCGGATGACGTTGACGTACAAGGGGGTGATGTACGGAGATTGCTTGGCCGAGCTGGTGAGGATGTGCCAAAGGTCCTTCACCCGCTTGGCCTCGCTGTAGTCGGGGTTGATCCTGGCGTGCTTGTCACCAAGAGTACGGATAGCCGTAAGCTGCGGCGATGGGTCGTCGGGCTCGTTGATGATGATTGAGCGCATCTTAACCCAAAAACGGTCGGAGTCGGAATCGGGGACCCCCTCGACCTCGTAGCGGAGGCGCTGTAAGATGTAACGGCCGTCCCCAGGGTGGGAACGAGCCCCCTCTGTGTATAGTGCCAGAGCCGTACCACGAAGAACGATGGGGAGGACGGTGAAAATGATCTCGTTGAGCACCACGTGGTAGTAATCGTAGTCGTGCTCAAGGTCGAGAAGTGCTGGAAATGACACCCTGACTAGTTCGTACAGTCAGGTGTCATATTCAGTGTGTCATCTTCGGTGATCAGCTTGTGTGCCAAACTCAGTATATATGTCTATAATCTGAGTTTATCTTGGTTCGTTGTTTCACCGTCGGCAGCGTTCCCCCTCGTGCACTGCTGAGTTTCTAGCAAGAAGCTTGGAGAACTCGGGGAAGGACACGGGGTACAGAACATGTCGAAAGGCCGCAACCAAGGCGTTGAAGTCGGTGTCAGCAGTCTCGGTGTCGAGGGTATAGCCATGCTTAGGGTTGTAGCCTCCAGCGGCCGTAAAACCGCGATGATGTCGGCGGAGTACGTGAAGGCGTACGATAGTTGTTCCAAATACTCTTCTTCCCGGCCTTCCTCCACCGGGGTGGAGACAAGGACTGACGGGTCGTTGAAGAATTCGGACGGCAGCGGAGACGGCCGCAGTGATGCTGGACGCGAACGCAAAGAAGCGGTCGACACAATTCTTCTCGGGCGTGTCGGACCCGGCGTAGCACCGCCGGAGTCCACGGGTGACGGTGATGGCGTGGCACTAGCCCGCCTTGCTGAACGGAGGGCCTCAGCGAACCCGATCTGGCGTTGTTGAGACATGTCGGGTAAAAAATAATCCAGAATGCTCAAAGTTGACGGAAACGGTGCGCGGATTCCCAGTCACAATCGGTAGGGTAAACCACGGTAAACGGAAGCGGCAAAGGGAACGGAGACGGAAAAAATGCCGCTGGTACGGTTCGCAGTTAAATGATCCTGCGATGTTGACGGTAAATAAAACGGTGTTGACGGTTTTTAGAATCGGACGAACCGAAGCGAGCCGAACCAACCGGAATCACCACTCACGTGAAGTGGGACCGATAACCTGATAGAACAGGTGAAAATGTGTATATATATTCGTGAAGATATATAACAATATCACTGAAACAGGGACTCAGAAGGCAGTGGCTGGGGAAACCGGTGATACAAAACTGATAGAAGAATTACGGGAGTGAGTTTTCTAGCAGGTGAGTGTCATACGGTGACACACGACCAGTGGCACACGCAGCAAGGGGTGATGCTAGGAGGAGCTGGACCCCCATACGGGGGAATCAAACTTCCCGTGAGTGATAACGGCACGAGGTCCACTCGATGGGGTTTAAAGGGCCCACTTTATCGTTTAGCCCCTATTTTTGTTTGAAAACACAACTAAAGTGAAAATCTGAACCAACTAAATCTATGAAAATAATGGATGGACCTAACCTAGGATATATATGAATCGATCCCGGTATGAATCGATCCTGGGATTGTTTCATGAGAGGTGTTCACGATGCGAGACGATTCAACGCGAGATTGCAGTGATAGCGGATATTGATAACGAAGTGACGATAGTGATAGTCACTTCGCCGTTCTCGCCGCGATACGCTCGAAATGGCCCGATACGATATCGATATCGACCTTGACCCTTCTCGATATGTCGACAACCTTTTGGCAAAAATCCTATCGATCGATACCGATAACTACGAAAACCCTATCGACCGATACCGATAACTGCAAATTTGTTATCGCCCGATACTGACATTCTCAAAAAAGTCATCGATACGATATGATATCCGCGATATTGCGAAAAAATATATCGACAGATATGATATATCGAGTTATCGAGTTATCGATACCGCTCCTTGCACACCATAGGCATGGGGGCTATCCAGTATTTGCACATGCCCTTGAAAGCCATTCATAGCGATATTCGGGCCGAGTGCACGCAGGTGTGAGGAGAGCTCGAGTCCTCAAGAGCAGCAGAAGGTGAAAGAGTTGGAGTCTGGATTGGAGAAAAGGTTTAGTTCATTGTGTCGCTTGGGTCACTCGCACCTTCACCGGTTGTCTTCTCGCTCTGAAATGATTCGTGCCAACCTGACAATATCTACTATTTTGCAAGGAGTGGGTGACAAGTGGCTTATTAGTTCCACTATCCACTCGACTGCTAGCGGGGTTGTTTACCGTAGCTGGCATACTTGTGGCGCAGTCATGAATAGCGCCATAGCGTGAGGAGCACTTGGCGCCTTTCGCCACGACGCCATAATCAGGTGCATTCCAATTGAAAGAATGTATCGCCATCTTACAGAAGCAGTGAACACGGGGCGCCACGCCTAACATACACTTTGCGTGTGGGTTCTTATTTGTAGAGAAGCTGTGCTACACAACCGTTTGTTTGAGATTCTTGATACGAGTCGACTCCATGTCTCCAGAGGCGATCATTAGGCGCCAAGTATTTTAAATGGTCAGACGAACCACCCCGAAGTCGGTAGGTTCAACTAACTTGAACGAGGGTGTGGCAAATTATGGTTGCGGCATACTGATAGGCTGACCGATAGGCATCTGGAAAAGAATTCGCTGTTCAAGAACGTGTTAACAGCAATATGACAAAGAGTACAGCGTTTAAAGAAGGTTCAATAAAGTGGCTGACTAGCTGCTTAAATTCCTCATAGCGTCGACGAGCCACACCTCAGACACAAAACACTTAACTAATTTCCTTTTCCTCGAAGAGGTCATCTTCGTGCTCTTCGTCAGGAGGCGTCGTAGTGTTGTATTGCTTCACCTTGCCCACCACCGCAGAGTTCAGGGCACTAGCCTGGTTCACGACCTGTTGAGGTACATAGAAGACCGAATCAAGCTGGATCCTTCTGGTTAGCCTATCAAACAAAGATCAGGGATATATTCAGAGTGTCTGCCTACCTGACCACCAACTTCGCCTGCCTTCGTCGACAGAAAGCTCCACCCCGCACTTAAAGCGTTCACGCTCGAGGCCACAGTTTCGTTTTCCATCGCTTTAGAAGACGCAGCGGAAATCGTATCCTTGGCCTTGCTTCCTGTTTCGAGGGCGGCGTTCGACACCGAAGCAGCAGCACTTGCGGTGCGGTCGCGAATTTTATATTTGCTGTCGACGTCATTCAAAGAGGCACCGACGGCAGCGACTGCAGCACTGGTAGCGGCAGCGGTCTTATTTACCGCACCTTCCACGCTCTCTTTGGTTTTCTTTACAGCAGTTGCAAGCTGTGAGGTGCGACAGAAAAGCGTCTCAGAATACTGCAAGACCGCACTGGCGTTTGGGCGCCAAACGTGAAGGTGGCGATCGAAGAACTTACTTGGAAGCCGTACGCGTGCTCAGGAACGATGACAAAGTACTCGTTGCTGCACCACTCGGCTAAAAGCTGATCCACATACTCTTGAACCGCTTCAACGCTTGGTCCTTCCCAAACGGAGGTCGATTTAGCACCGGACGTCGGCAGGATCTCTCTGACTTTCAACTGCTCAGGGATGGCTCTTGTTTTTATGGCGTCTTGTAACACCATGATAGCAAAAGGCACCTTCGCGGTAACATCAGTAATTGAGTGGACAGCTAAAATGAGCATACTTGGTTATTGTGCGTACTGCTGGGACTCGTGTGGTGTGAAGCGTTTATCGTGGAAAACAAGTACCAAATTGACCAACACACGCGCGCGCAATTTAACTATGCTCTGTGGGGTAAGGGGACTCCGTACTTGGCTGAGGATGAGAAAGTCAAGAAATGTTTGTTGTGGTATGGAACATTTTGTGAACATCACGGAACAAACCAGTAAGGAAATTCGTGGCCTGCAATCACGAATCAGCTCACTTCAGGTTGTTATTCGATATTTCGATTCATCGATTGGGAACGAGACGATTTCATTTGTTCAGGTATCATGCAATGGGTGCGAGGGAGCTCCATTTGTACAAGCTCCATTTGTTCATGTGACACCATCGCATGCACCGGTCTCCGGTGCGAGGCTTGCGACAGCAATCGCAGGAAACCAAACCCCTCCCCTCGCCTGCCCCTCCCGCGGATCCCGTCGCCGTCCGCGCGTCCGGAAACCGCTTGGGACACAGCACTGCATCACTGTCGGGGACAGACGCGAGAGCAATAAAAATAAAGGGAAAAGGAATTCAACAATTCATCAATTCAATCCAAGTTTCACTTTCAGGTTTCAGCCATGCTTTCAACATCTCGACACTCTTTCTCTCACTTTTCATCTGTTAAGTTGGGACTTCCAGGGAGTTTTTTCATGAGGTCTGGCTCGTGAGTGCAATGCCACGCTATGCGTTGCCAAGCCATATCGATACGATACCATATCACCCAATTCATGCCACCTCACATTGCCTCTACTGAATTGAATATGAAGGAAAACCAATACAGCATACAACTTAATCCTTCTATCCGCCCAAGAAACTTCTCGCGTACGAAAGACCATTTAAAATTGTTTTTTTCAGCCAAGTTAGGAATATCTTCCAGTTCTTGAGATTTGGCTTGGATGTTCAAAACTGAAGTGGAAAGGAACAAAAGAATAAGGGGTCGTTGCCGCCGACCGAGTCACTTCATACCTGTATGTATCTCACCATCGTGAACGTGTTCAAGAATTTAAATAATGAGTGCATCGGCTGCCGACGCCGCTTTCGTGAGTGCTTCGCGGCAAATAACTCACCATATGTCTATAAGCCTCTGGAAAAATTTGAACTCGGGCTATGCAGCGAACGTGCCTTCCTCTGCTCCAACTGCGAGCACCACGAAGGATTCATATCAAAGACCCAAAATTGAGTCTGGTTTCTTAGATGCCCGAATTCCTCGTCCGAACCCTCGTGAAAGGTGCGCGCTCGGGATCAGATGCAGCGGTGCCCCTTCATATGATACGTAAGCTCCTCCTTACGTCTTCTGTTTCAATCTAGCTCATCGGAAGATTCTTTTATCTTCGATTGTACTTGAAGTTGCTTATATTACACCCGTCATATCCGCACGTCCGCCCATCTGACAAAACTTGCGTCTCCTTGGTAGCCAAGTTGGAAGGCAGCTGTTCCCGTCGCCCAAGCCTTGCACAACAGACTCTGCTCTTACTGTCTCCGAAGATGAATTCATCTCGTGCCGCAGGGATGCGTTCTTCCAGCAGCAATCTCTGGACAAAAAATGGAGCAAAGGGCAGGACCTGCGCAGACAGGTCCTACTTCGTGCAGCGAAACATTCAGATAGAGTCACGCAAAGCGCTCCAGTGAAGGTGGAAAGTAAAGAGGAGGAGTTCCTGCCCCTCTTACCAGCTGCAGCGAAAAAGAAAGCTTTGATTGGTCCACGAGTCGAACGGAAAACCCCATCGCCTAAGCCAAAGAACAGCAAGGTGCGACCAACATTCGAAGTATTTCGAAAGTCGTGGTTCGCAAAGCTGATGTGCTACTGAAGTGTCGTGCTAGGGCTGAAAAGGCGCCAGTTCAGGTCACGTTACGGCCTTCACCTGCAACCTGGAAGCAAGCTACACGCTGCTACTACTTGAAGTTTTGTCTTCTTTTGCCAACATGCAAGGTAAACAGTTTTTACTGACGCTTTTTTAAGCACGTTTTGAAACTTGTTTCAGGCCACAAGGAAGGCAAAAGGAGCAAAGTTGGTCCCTGCCGGTGCAAAGGCTGGGAATGTGTCTAAGGCCGAAGCGCCACCCACTGAATCGGCCATTGAGCTCCTTCCGAAGGCGAACACAGGAGGTATTTGCGCGATGAACGTCCACTTGTTGCAATTCGTTTCCGTGTATAGGACTTCGTAGGATTCCGCGGCATTTTTCATAGCACCTTATAAATATCGCTTTGGATGCTACTCTTATTACAAGCCGGTGTACACTACCGCTCCTATGTCGTTCCTATGTGCCGGTACCCCGTCTCATGACTTCCTTGACTGTTGTTGTGGATGACTGTGTATGGCGTAGGGAAAAGAAAGGGAAAGAAAAAGTCCAGGCGAAGTGCAGGTTTGAGGCCTTTCATGCAACCCTCCTGCCCGAGTGTTGTTTCCTAATGCCACTTTAGTGCGTCACACGTCGGCAGCTTCCGTTAGCAGAGCGTTACCCTTTTTCCATACTCCTGGTTGCAAACTCGAGATCTCTACGTCACCCGGTTTGTTTGTTACTCGCTTGCGCTTATCTGCAACTTGAGTTGCCAAGATGTTCGTGTGCGGCTCACAAGGTCATACATAACGCGAGAAGCATACATTGCCCCGCTGGCATTCTCACGCTTCTCTTGTAGGATGGCACTCGTGATATCCGTGACTCTAGTGCATCTTTCCTGTTTGTTTCTGCTACCGAGTTGCGAGTGCTATATGAGGCCACAAATATCCATGTCACGTGATGTCGCATTTAGTCGCTTTCGTACCTCAGAAGTCGGTTCCCCTTGGAGGGAAGGCGTGACCCGAAGACAGGAAAGGCGACCACTTTTATACTCGTGGTGGCATTGTGTTTCCGGGGCAGATGGCGGACCTCCCAGGGAGCTGGAGCGCCTTGGCACAGCAAATACTGTGTCCACTGAGATGTCCATCGCGACTGAAATCTCCGGTGGCGATTTTTATGAAGACGACTTTGAGGAGGAGGAGGCGGAGGAGCAGTACTACACGGGCCGTGGCGGCTGATGCCGGTCTAATGGTTGAATACGAGCACTTGATGTCCGGCAGTCGGATATGATCTCCGCTTCGATCCCAGGTGAAGCTGCACACTGCTACTGGTATGTCTTTGAACAGAGCGTCGAGGCAACACTAGAGGCCTATTGTTGGAGCGTGCTACGCATCGTGCGGGCGCCTCAAGGGACACCGCACATGCGTGGTGGGGGCGCCTCCAAGCCAGCACAATGGACACCGCACATGCGTGGTGGGGGCGCCTCCAAGCCAGCACAAGGGACACCGCACATGCGTGGTGGGGCGCCTCCAAGCCAGCACAAGGGACACCACACACATGCATGGTGGGGGCGCTCCAAGCCAGCACGAGGGACACCGCACATGCGTGGTGGGGGCGCCTCCAAGCCAGCGCAAGGGACACCGCACATGCATGGTGGGGGCACCTCCAAGCCAACACGAGGGACACCGCACATGCGTGGTGGGGGCACCTCCAAGCCAGCACGAGGGAACCGCACATGTGTGGTGGGGGCGCCTCCAAGCTAGCGCAAGGGACACCGCACATGCGTGGTGGGGGCGCCTCCAAGCCAGCGCAAGGGACACCGCACATGCATGGTGGGGGCAAATCTCCGCTGTAACACGTGAGGGACACCGCATTATGTGCAAGTGGGTGGGGGCGCTCCAAGCCAGCACACAAAGGGACACCGCACATGCGTGGTGGGGGGCGCTCCAAGCCAGCACGTAGGGACACCGCACATAGTGCTGGGAAATCTCCGGGCCAGCACAAGGGACACCGCACATGTGTGGTGGGGGCGCCTCCAAGCCAGCACAAGGGACACCGCACATGCGTGGTGGGGGCGACTCGACGTGAGGACTTGGGACATCGGAAGCTTATGGTTAAGGCGCAGGCGCCTCATAGCAGCCTCAAGGGGCTCCCCGCATGCGTGCTGTGGGCGTTTCTAATTCACAATTATTAAGTTGGAAATTTACATTTTACCGTTACTTTTACGCAGGGCGCAAACGGGGTAGAGTCAAGTGGGAGGGGGAGTCCCCTCCTGACAGGTTTTTTTTCAGTGGTCACCGCCTTTTGCTAGTCTGAGGGGGCGTCCCGCGTCTTCTGGTGTAGAGTCCGAAGGGGGAGCTTAAGTCGACTGCTGGCGAAGCCAAGGGCGTCACAGTCTGATCTTGCGATCTATTGAGGAAGCCCAGAGCAGCAAGAGGGTCCAACATAATTGGAGATGACTGCTTGGAAACCATGGGTAAAGATATTAGTTAATAGCGTTACAACGGTTCGAAGTCAGTTTCGGAAATCTCAGCCTCAGGAGCAAGGCTCCACTCACTGTCTTTCCTGTTTTTCCCACCCACCCTCCGCTCATCATTTGGGTTTGTTTGTTGGGTGAGGGATGGCAGGTGGAGGCAGCGGCTTCACATGTGCAGGGCTGGAAGCTGCCTCATCTAGCAGTAGGCTGTCCGTAGGCTGGCCGTAGGCCGAGGCAGCGTTGCGGAAGCTTCAAAGAACCTAGCGAGGCGCTTAGGTTGCTCTGGAGAAGTCTAGTTCGTAGAACCTTGAAGCACCCTGCTTTGGGTGATAGCATTGCTCCAAACAGGGGAAAGCCGGACATTGCTGAGTGATTGAACAAGCGGGAGGCCCAAGTAATACGTGAAATATAGGTATATATACTAGAGCTTGCTCAAGTTGCCTTTGCTGTTTGGTGGCACCTGGGGGAGGGGGAGTGAGTGCATACCCGGAGCAATAAGCAAGCACAAGGGCACGGCACACGCATGCGCGTGGCATGTGTCCTCCAAGCAAGTGCGTGGGACGCCACACACAGTGAAATTTGTGCACTAGAGGCCCTGGCCAAACTTTGGTAAACACTAGCGAATTGTATTTTCTTCACTTTTAAAGACCTGGAACAGATTCGACAGACTTAAGCGGCACTTTCTAATTCTTGCACAAGGGTCACAGTGCCCTACACGCACCAGGGCCACCAACAATGCCATGGAATTTGCCAACACACCCACCATCTCCTTCTTAGAGGTCCACCAAGATCAGGTAGGGGAGGCCAGAAACCAGGGTTTTGGGTTGTGGGTAACAACCCCAAGGGCCTACACTATATAGTGTAGACCTTGAGCCGTAGGAATCTAAGCTCTCCATAGCGTGCCGAAAGCAGGCTGGCAGCCCTCGACCGGGAGTCCCGGTGTAGGCCCCATCTGTTTTCATTCGTCTCCGAACAGTGTGTTGACTGCCACGTCGGCAATCACTTGCCCGTTCTCGATCGACCGAATACTCGATAGGTCTTAGGTCTTCAGCTTATTCTGTTTTACAGTTTAACGCTGATTTTCCGAGTCAACCTGTTTACTTATTTTGCGCACCTTGAATATATCGATTGGATATATCAACTTCCATGCAAATTTAGGAGGGACGAACGCGGGATAATCTTCATCGTCACTGCCGCGAATGCGCGAAATGCGAATGACATAGCTAGTGGGCCGTCGGGGTTGGCAAGCAAAGATGCATCTTCGATGTCGGGCACAACAGGCGCGATCTCGTGATTAGGCTGCATACGACTCTCCTCCGTCCCAAGGCCACGTGGGGGATAGTCAGATACGCGGAAAGAAGTCATTGTCGCTGCGGTCTCTGCCGCCGGAGCCGGTACCTGTGCTGCCGCTGGGGCGATTATTGGCTGGACTGGCGATGTGGGAATACTGGGGCGTCTTAGCGCCTTTAATGTTGTAGGAGGTGCACGCCCAGATGCAAACGCTTCGATGCAAGCGAATGGGCACACACACCCTTAGTGTCTGGGTGCGCGTCGGTGAGCGCCCATAATCGAAAGCACGTGATGCAAGGGTACCCCGGGCTAGACCAATTCCGGAAGAGGGCATTGGGCTCGTCACCAACCCATTCCCCTTCAAGCGGGACAGTCGAACGTGGTTGGAGTGCGTGCATCCGCGGCTCATCATTGTGCTTCTGCCTGCTGAACATTGAAGTCGGCCTCCGCAGCGTCGTCGTTGTCAAAAGTGTGCCCAAAAGACTCCTCAAAGCCGGGCGTATCATATCTGCCAGATCAAGCTAAACTCAAACCGCTCCTGCAGGCGGGCTGATGTACACCGAGAGTGACACGATTGAATACGACAACTGATTGTACGAACTAGTTATGTTATCATTTCAAGCATGTCTCTACCCTATGTGGATTGTGGAGGTGGGTGCATGCAGGGGGAACCACTGGGGGATGCAAGGATGGGTTGTTGACCGAGTGATGTCATGGGAGCAGTGACTTTTGCTGGAATAGACGCCCCGACTGTCATTAGGGTGTATGACTGTCACCGGTCCCGGAACCCTAGACCCCGAACATATAACGGGAAGACTGATTATTCTCACCTTTTATCTATTCTGATTATCACTCACAGTGAATATACAGTCAAGCTGATATATTCAGCAGGTTTGGTCCCACGCACTCTTAATTTTGCCCCCCATTCCCAGGGGGTTCGGCAGCTCTGCCCTTGTGTCACCCCTTGATCTGCGGTGTCGGGGGTTAGCTTCTCAGCAGAAATAAAACACCTAAGTATTTTATTCCTTCATTTTTCTAACTATGAACCCGTGACTTCTTTTCGTCCTGCGGCATATATATGTGAAAAATATAAATGCGTTATATATATAAGGCCTTCATAGACAGGGCGAAGACAGGATGACACCTTTAACAGTGGTGTCGTATCAGAATCAAAGACAGCTCCAAGAAATTCAAAGACACTCTGAAGACGTCATCGTCATGTGGGACGGTGCGGTGTGTCACAGCATGACACAATGATAGTACAGTAGACCGTAGTACCCCACCTACTGTGCGGTACTTGAACCTTGTTATCTACGACAAGTAAAGTAAGACGAGTTTGTTTGCGACCGTTGTATTCTAGGTTTTACAAGCCCTTCTTGGAGTATATAGTGTGTTGGATGCGGATATATTAAGAGGTGGTTCTCAGGGCGGGGGGACACAAAGCGTTACATTTCGGCAGAATTTTTATTCTAATTTCTTTTCGCGATAAACTGTAATAACCGACCTCCGAGAATCATTTGTTAACTCGCCCGAAAGTGCGAGACTCATTTTCGATATTTCGAAGCTGCAGACGCCACAAAAGTGAGTGACGCTGTGACGCATTTCCATTTACTTTGATGGTTCTTTTTTGCACTTTTATGCCCATGTTTGTAGAAACGCAATAGCTGGGAGTATTCTTTAGCCTCAGACATGGCCGGACATGGCCAGGCATGGCCCAGACATGGCGCGTAGTGAAAGCCGATTATCGATTTTTCACAACGAACTTTTCCGAGAATCTTAACTTAAAAGCAATCGCTTCCCTTCTTGGTAGTGCGTTAGTGTTAGAAAGTTGCATAACCCGCACAAAGTTTACGCTGAAGAGTTCAAAGCCAAAGGTGGTCTGCGCCGGGTTGGCTTGGGTTGCTGCCTACATCAACATATCAAGCCCCAACCGTTGCTGCATCGGAGCGGTGTGATCCGCAGGTGAACTGACCGAAACTATGTGTAACGCGCTTTAACCTTAACACTACTTGCGTTCACATATGGCATAGCCAAAAGAATTTCAGCATCGTGTGTTGCAGGGTTCATATGACGCAACCTGTGGGTCATATGACTACGCCACAGTCGACCCAAGAGCCAGCTTCTGTAGTCCCTAAAAAGGTCAGCAAATCAAAATTACTAGATTCCAAATATAATATATCAACGCATTTCTAGTTCTCTGCCTCGCAACACTCACAACTGCGTGTATGCCCTTTGTGATGCAGAGTTTACTGCAACTGGTGCCGTCGGCGACCCATGTATCTCAGGCTTTTGAGATCTCAGCATCCAAAGCTACTCTTGACCCACAACTAAAGGTGAGCGCTCCTTAGAGTTGAATATGTATAAAGCATCGCACCGCATAGATATACAGATATGCATAAGCACATGCATTAGCACACACTGTGTGCTCACCGCAGCAACTCGCACAGCACGTCCCACGTGATAGGGGCGGCAGCCTGACCGGTTCGCCACCGGTCAGCTCAGGTTGAATCCCTGACCGCCTCGAGGTGGGCGCACTCTCGGCAGTGCTCAACCGAGTGTGCGCCCAAAGCCATATTCAAAGCATCCCACCATAAGCATACGCACAAGCACACACATTGTGCTCACTACAGCATCTTGCACATACGCATAAGCATACACTGTGTTTCCGTTGTAGTATCTCGCACAGCACGTCCCAGGTGATAGGGGCGGCAGCCTGACCGGTTCGCCACCGGTCAGCTCAGGTTGAATCCTTGACCGCCTCGAGGTGGGCGCACTCTCGGCAGTGCCCAGCCGAGTGTGCGCCCAAAGCCATATTCAAAGCATCCCACCATAAGCATACGCACAAGCACACACATTGTGCTCACTACAGCATCTCGCACATACGCATAAGCATACACTGTATTTCCGTTGCAATATCTCGCACAACACGTCTCACGTGATAGGGGCGGCAGCCTGACCGGTTCGCCACCGGTCATCTCAGGTTGACTCCTTGACCGCCTCGAGGTGGGCGCACTCTCGGCAGTGCCCAGCCGAGTGTGCGCCCAAAGCCATATTCAAAGCATCCCACCATAAGCATACGCACAAGCACACACATTGTGCTCACTACAGCATCTCGCACATACGCATAAGCATACACTGTATTTCCGTTGCAGCATCTCGCACAGCACGTCTCACGTGATAGGGGCGGCAGCCTGACCGGTTCGCCACCGGTCAGCTCAGGTTGAATCCCTGACCGCCTCGAGGTGGGCGCACTCTCGGCAGTGCCCAGCCGAGTGTGCGCCCAAAGCCATATTCAAAGCATCCCACCATAAGCATACGCACAAGCACACACATTGTGCTCACTACAGCATCTCGCACATACGCATAAGCATACATGTATTTCCGTTGCAGTATCTCGCACAGCACGTCCCAGGTGATAGGGGCGGCAGCCTGACCGGTTCGCCACCGGTCAGCTCAGGTTGAATCCCTGACCGCCTCGAGGTGGGCGCACTCTCGGCAGTGCCCAGCCGAGTGTGCGCCCAAAACCATATTCAAAGCATCCCACCATAAGCATACGCACAAGCACACACATTGTGCTCACTACAGCATCTCGCACATACGCATAAGCGTACACTGTATTTCCGTTGCTGTATCTCGCACAGCACGTCTCAGGTGATAGGGGCGGCAGCCTGACCGGTTCGCCACCGGTCAGCTCAGGTTGAATCCTTGACCGCCTCGAGGTGGGCGCACTCTCGGCAGTGCCCAGCCGAGTGTGCGCCCAAAGCCATATTCAAAGCATCCCACCATAAGCATACGCACAAGCACACACATTGTGCTCACTACAGCATCTCGCACATACGCATAAGCATACACTGTATTTCCGTTGCAATATCTCGCACAGCACGTCTCACGTGATAGGGGCGGCAGCCTGACCGGTTCGCCACCGGTCAGCTCAGGTTGAATCCTTGACCGCCTCGAGGTGGGCGCACGTTCGGCTGGGCAGTTGACAATGCCCAGCTGAATGTGCGCCTGTGGCACGCGCAAAGTATTGCAGCGCTTGATATATGGCACTGTATATATGGCTTTTTTGTTTGCACTTCCTCAAAAGAGGTTTTTGCTCGATTTGGGTGTCCCAACATTCGAGTTAGCTCAATCCGATGTGATATATCGATTTCGGATACATCAAAACCTATGGGAAGCTATCAACCTACCCCCGAATACGGCCACATGTACTCGAACCTTCATATGTGGCTTTTCTGTCTGCACTTCCTCAAAAATGGGTTTTGCTTGAGTTGGGTGTCCCAACATTCGAGTTAGCCCAATTCGATATGATATTGACTTCGGGTACATCAAAACCTATGGGAAGCTATCAACCTAGCGATGGATACGGCCACATGTACTCGAACCCTCGTATGTGGCTTTTCTGTCTGCACTTCCTCAAAAGTGCAAGGCGGGGAAGGAGAGCTGGAGGGTGAAGAACAAGAAGAGGTTGATGCGGATACACCAACCAAAAGGAAAAGGGTTTCTAATTCCGGATCAAAGCGACGCAAGCCGCGCGGGATTGATATGTGCGCACAAGAAAAGACCCTTGTTTGTCTGTTAGGAATGAGTGTAACCTTTTTAACAACTTGTTTGTGAGACCTTGCAACTAATGATGCGCCAGGGGCACTACGACAGATGCTCGGAATGATGTTTTTGAGTGAAACGTGTAAAGGTACACAATTCGGTTTTTATAATATACTGGATCAGGGCCAGATTGAGGTGTAAACGATAGTTCGGTTCCGAGTTCTGAAGGCTAAACACTTCTCAAGTGCTCTACTTATTCACTCGTCACTCGGGTTGCAGGGTCAACCACCCGGCACCCGATGTCACACCACGGCTCAACGTTCAATTCCTGATCCGATCTCATTTCTAATTCCGATTCGTCATTCTCGATTCAGATGTTACGTCGACGGACTGACACGATGACTGCCATACAGTACTGTCATACTACTGTACTGTCATACTGACATACTGTCATAGTATCATAATGTCATACTGTCATACCCCCGACATCTGATATTCGATTTCATTGTCTTTCCGATCCCGATGCGAATCTGGCCATTCCCCGAGGATCTGACTAAGTGCCACGATGACCACCCCACAGTACTGTCATACTACTATAGTGTCATAGTGTCATACTGTCATAGTGTCATACTGTCATACCCCGGACATCTGGTACTCATTCTCATCGTGATTTCAAGCCCAATTTCACTGTCATCGTGTCAATCCCAGATTACTCCCGATGACACACATACAGACGCATAGACATATCGGCTCACGCTGTGCCTCCGGGCACAACTCTCCCCCCCTTAGGAGTGGTCTACCTCCTGGGATCACTCCGCTAAGGTACCCATCTAAGTTCCAGTTCTTAGGTTTTCTGGTTCCTTCTTGGCTCCAGTTCTTAGGTTCTCTGGTTCCTCTTCGAGCACAATTCGCCTACCGCTGCCGGGGCACCACTTTCATAAAGAAGGGTGCCACTTGGAATCTAAAGCGGACCTTCAGTCTTGCGGAGGCGTAGATGTCGGAAAAGTTGTCGCAGCAGGGGCGCTGGTACAGGGTATACACTCGCGGATTGACCCGCTCCAGTCTGCTGCGGATGAGGTCCCAGCTGAGCAGTTTCCGGGTGGCTGCCGGTCGCCCATCTGCACGCACATGGTGTCGAAGCAGTACAGCGTAGCAAGGGCGTGGGTGGTGCTGAGTTCGTCCATATGCAGGTGGGCTTCATGTACTGCATACCGTACATGCATTAGGTACACACCAGCGGGGGGGGAAGCTGGCGCATCATGGGGCGAAGCCGCAACGCGTTGGGGAAACGACCTCTGGGGTTTTCCATGAACCAGTGTTTCGGCTCCAGGTAGTCGATGATCTGCAATGTTCGCCGCACGATTTTGTCAGCCTGAGGAAGATCAGGGGGTCCTCCAGTAGTGCGCGCTTGACTGTACTGCCTACAGGGGGGGCTTGCCCAAACGACATCGAAGAATCCAGGCGGGTATTCCTTGTAGTCCCACTGTAAGATGTCCTGCACATGAGTGGGATGCCAGATGTGCTCGGAGTCGAGGGTCACCACTGAAGCGGTGGGGAAGCAATTTAGGAACTCTCTCTCCACCGAACCAGTGCCGCTGAAAAGTACAAGGATTCTGGGCACACGGGTTGCTTCTGTCTGAATCGCCATTAGCTCTGTCACCAGTGCCAACGACCCATCTTCTGTGCGTTCTTGACGCTCCCACGGCAGAGGGGTATCATGTTCCATCTGTTCGAGCTGGTCCAGTTCATCGCAGGGGTTGGTGATGAGGTGAGCCAGCGTCACTCCAGCTTGAGCAGAATGACGGCCACGTTGCTCACGTCGCCGGGTGGCTTCGTCGCGAACTTGTGCTTCCATGCGCAGTCTCGCTTGCTCGAATTCACGAAGCTGTTGAAGTGGGCCTCCGCGTTCGAGTTTGTCACGGGTCCTCCATTGGTCGTGGGCCTTGGAGTAGCCAGTCCAGCGAACTTTCCATTCCTCCACCTCTTTCCCTCGTACAGACCGCACTCGACGTGCGAGGATGCGTTCGACGTGTGCCTCTTTCTGACCGTCCACTACCACCTCTTCAGGCACTGCCAGGTGATCGCGCGCGGCGAAAGCGTCTTGACCGCTGGTGTATGGCTTGAGGCGATGTTGAGCGAACACGTCGTGTATCCGCCAGTGAGGGGGGAGGCGTAAGCGGTAGGCTACTGGGGCTCCTCTGTCGGCCTCTGGCATAGTCATTTGCATATCGCTGAAGAAGCGCTCGGTCACGGGGACTGGTCCATGCCAGCGTTTGGTCAACTTCCTACAGATGGAGCGATCCATTACTTTCTCGGTAAGATGCTTCGCCTCTATCCAGACCAGATCCCCGACAGCATACTCCCGCTGTCCGTGCCTGCGATCAAACTGCTCGCGCGGTCGTTGTTGAGCCAGCTCCAACCGCTGTCTGGCGTCCCGCAGTTGCGACGAAAATTTCGCGGCCACTTCGTGGGCGGTACCTACTCCCCCTATTCGTCGTCCAGCGGTGGACTGCGCGGCCTCCAGGAAAAGGTCCAACTGCAATATAGCGGCGAGAATCCAAACACCAGCTCAAATGGCGTGAAGCCAGTAGATTCACTTCTGGAGTCATTGATCGCGAACTCCACGTTAGTGGTAAACAAATCCCATTCCTCCACATTAGCGTCCACGAAGGACCTGAGCATGTCCTCAATGACCCGATTGCTGAGCTCCGCCTGTCCGTCAGACCGAGGGTTGTACGGAGTGGTGCGAGCCACTTTCACGCCCATCAGTCTCACAAGCTCTTGCCAGAAGGCATCCTGAAACCGCGGGTCGCGGTCAGAGACAATTTTCATAGGCCCACCATGAAAGCGCCACACCGAATCGAAGTAGATTCTGGCCACCACGGCCGCAGAGCTGTCGCCGAAGTTCATCGGTATGACGTGGACCATCTTCGTCAGCTTGCACGTGAAGGCCACAAAGGCGTCATTGCCTCTCTCTGATACTGGTAAGCCGGTGACGAAGTCCACTGCGACATCTTGCCACGGTCTATTCGGGATGCTGTGAGGATTTAGCAATCCATCTGGGTAAGTTCCTCGCGGCCTTACCGACTGGCATACCGCGGGTAAACGTTATTTGACACGAAGTGGGAACTGATTCCGCGCGATCGAGATGTCATCAGACCTGAGACAGGTCGTTAGGGGTGCCCAACTAAAGTTGAGCCGTCCAATGTTTTTAGATCGGGAACATCGGAAGGTCCGAAGAGATTCCTTGGGAGCGACGAAGGAATGCATCGTATTTTGATCTCTGGAATCGTACATCGACTGTCAGATTCGGAAAATTGCCACTGTTAAAAATAAACGGACCAGTTTAAGTTGTGCAGCTCAACAGGTCGTCATCGTCATTTCGCCGGATCCGAGGTGCCACCGCTCCGAGGTGCACATGGTAAAACTGCGAACGGAAGGTCAAAGGCAAAGGGAAAGGCAAAGGGTTTAAGATTTAGCGGCAGTAGGAATAGTTTTCAGAAGCATATGGAAAGTATTCTAGTGCTTCTGAAAACTATTCCTACTTCTTCTATATCCTAAACCCTTTGACTTTCCTTTTACTGCTGCACGCGACCGGCAAGCATCTTTGAAACTTCCGAGTTTCAAAGATGCGTTTTGTATTTTGGGTGCACCCTAAAATTACAAAACAGCCGAGCGCTTCCCGTTTGTGCGGGATATTCACATGTATTCCACGAAATATTTCATATGAATTAACACACGTGCACACGCAGGGGAAACCCTCGGCTGCTTGGCATCTTTGGTTTGGGTTCGAACCCAAACTCGAACCCAAAACATCTGCCTTAGAAATAAATTGCGCGTTTCGCGCACAAGTAACTTGAAGCCTTGAGCTTCAGGTGACTTAAAGATATATCCCTTGGCAGTATTTGCGCCAAGCTTCGTGCTCTAGGACGCACGGGAAGCCCTCGGCTGTTTGGCATCTTTGCGTTTGGGTTCGAACCCAAACCCAAACCCAAAACATCTGCCTTAGAAATAAATTGCGCGTTTCGCGCACAAGTAACTTGAAGCCTTGAGTTTCAATTAACTTAAAGATATGTATCTTGGCAGTATTTGTGCCAAGCTTCGTGCTCTAGGACGCACGGGAAGCCCTCGGCTGTTTGGCATCTTTGAGTTTGGGTTCGAACCCAAACCCAAAACATCTGCCTTAGAAATAAATTGCGCGTTTCGCGCACAAGTAACTTGAAGCCTTGAGCTTCAGGTAACTTAAAGATATGTACCTTGTCAGTATTTGTGCCAAGTTTCGTGCTCTAGGACGCACGGGAAGCCCTCGGCTGTTTGGCATCTTTGGGTTTGGGTGTCACGTTCGAACCCAAACCCAAAACATCTGCCTTAGAAATAAATTGCGCGTTTCGCGCACAAGTAACTTGAAGCCTTGAGCTTCAGGTAACTTAAAGATATGTATCTTGGCAGTATTTGTGCCAAGTTTCGTGCGCTAGGACGCACGGGAAGCCCTCGGCTGTTTGGCATCTTTGGGTTTGGGTACATTCGAACCCAAACCCAAAGGCAAAGGCATAGGACAGTTTCGTAGATTCTGTCCCGATGCCTTCGCAACCTCGCATGCTAACTCATATTATAATGAATATTCAACATTCAAGCGTTGGATACCCCACGCCAACGGGAAGCGCTCGGCTGATTTGTTATTTGGGTATGCGCACCCAAATGACCAAAAACGCATCTTTGAAACTCGTTAGTTTCAAAGATGCGTGGCCGATGCCTTCGTGCTTATGTGTATATTTCATATGAAATATGCCATGGAATAAATGTGAATATCCCGCACAAACGGGAAGCGCTCGGCTGTTTTGTAATTTTAGGGTGCACCCAAAATACAAAACGCATCTTTGAAACTCGGAAGTTTCAAAGATGCTTGCCGGTCGCGTGCAGCAGTAAAAGGCAAGGCAAAGGGTTTAGGATATAGAAGAAGTAGGAATAGTTTTCAGAAGCACTAGAATACTTTTCATAGGTTTCTGAAAACTATTCCTACAGCCGCTAAATCTTAAACCCTTTGCCTTCCCCTTTGCCTTAGACCTTCCGTTCGCAGCTTTACCATGTGCACCTCGCAGCGGTGGCACCTCGGATCCGGCGAAATGACGATGACGACCTGTCTCAGGTCTGATGACATCTCGATCGCGCGGAATCAGTTCCCACTTCGTGTCAAATAACGTTCCATACCGCGGAGGATGCAACCCAGGTGCCCACGTCGTCCGCAGCACCACGCCACCAAAAGCGTCGCAGCACTCTCTCCAGAGTTTTGTCTCTACCAGTATGACCTGAGGACAGTGACTCGTGAGCATGGCGAATTACCACCTCCCGAAGAGGAGAATCCTCCCCCAGCACCAACTGATATCTTCCTGCCGCAGTTCTCCAAACTACTTCACCCACCATCCTAAACTCCTGTAAGCACTGGTGTGGCGCTGCCTTCACCTTTTCCCGTAGTAAACGGAGTGACCCCTCTCGGGTGTACTCCGCCTTCAGCGCACGCAGGAACTTCGAGTCTGACTTCTGGGAGATCGTGTCTCTGAAGTCCGCTGCCTCACCCGTTCTTATCACAGCTGGGGTCGTTCGTGGATGTCTCACGCGTGCCGGCCGTGTGGTTTGGCGGGAGGAGCGTGCACTATTAAGACAGGCCAGCGGAGATCGAAGGCCTTCCCGTCTGGGTTCTCGAAGAACTGATTGGGCTCGCCTTTGTCATCGTGAGTAGGGACGACCTCCACGATCTGCATATTAGCCTTCCTGAATAGCTTACGCCACGCGGGGAGCTTGGACTGGTGATCTGGCAGGACGAAGACTGCAGAAGTGTTCTCCGGGTCCGCCTTCCATTCTGCGATGTACTTGTTCAGAATCGCCTCCACAGTAATGTGGCTGGAGTTGTACGGAGGGTTACACCAAACCCGAAGACCCCTCCATTTCTCACAGAGGCAGTCAGTCCAGAATCGGTCCGCTTGTCTGTTGCGGCCGCCGAAGTCGCAGCAGGCGTCCACGTTGAAGGGCCCGAACTTCTCGATGTATTTCGAGGAGTACTCTGCGCGAACGCGCCAATTCTGCGAGTCCTCCGGGTGGCGATCTTGTCGCTTTCGTGGGGGAAGGGTGGAGGGTGGTGCTGACTGCTGGCTGGGGCACCTTCTCTGGGGGTGGCGAGCTCGCTGGTGCCTTTTCAATGGGCGCCGTCGATGCATCAGCCCGTGGTGCAGGCGTTTGCGTCTTTAGTGGCACCGACTGTGGGGGTGCTGGGGTCGTAGAAGCCTTTCCAGCCCGTGACATGCTTCTCGTTATCCTTATCCGAGGTGAAGCTCGGTCAGGGGGTTCGCGTGGGGTTTCTGTCGGCTTCACGCCTTTGGCTTCAGGCCAGTCATGCATGTTGAAGTCGAGGTCATCTCCCTTCGCCCCTCTATATATAGAGCTTCGGGTTGACGAGGGCGATGGTCTCCCCCAGACCCATGGCTTGCTCCGCCACGGAGAGGGTCTCCACTGCTGAAAGCCAGCAGTCAACCGTCTGGGCCCAATGGGGATGAGCTGCGGGTGGTGCGCGGGAGAAGCATTCAGACTCCAGTGTCGCCAGTGGGTCTTTCGGCAGGTCCGAGGTGGGGTCAATCACTCCTGCTTCCTTCAAACCTTCGCGAACGTCCTTGTCTTTGAAGTTAGGTCTTCTGGACAAGGCGTCTGGTACCAGCAGCAGTGCCCCCTTGATGTACTCCATGCGCGGGACTCCCACCTCCACCAGATCCATGTACCAGCGTGCCTGCCTGCGGCTGAGCTCTCTACCAGGTTCCATCAGCCACTCAAGGGGGCGGTGATCGCCCTGGATGCGGAAGTTGGTAAAAATGAGGTAATGCCGCCAGGTGACGGTGGTACAGTGGTGCAGGGCACCTAGTGCTCGCTCGCCGGTGTGGTAGTTCTGCGCGGCGGCTGAGAACTGGCGGCTCTCGTACGCTATCACGCGCAGGCCAAGACCATCTCCATTATCTTGCATCAGTACTCCCCCAAGGGCGATGCCGTTGGCATCCGTCTGCACCACGAAAGGTGTTGTACCGTCTGCAGCACCCTTGATGTTGGGTAAGGCGAGTACTGGTGCTGAGGTGAGGGCCTTCTTCAGCTCCTCGAAGGCCCACTGCTGCATGGGACCCCACTCCCAGGGTACGTCCGACTTGGTCAGCCGGGTGAGGGGTTGAGCGATCTCGGAGAAGCAGTGAATGAATCTACGGTAGTACCCCGCCAGGCCCAGGAACTGTCTGACGTGGGTAACTGTCTCCAGCTCGGGCCAGTCCCTCACTGCAGCCACCTTACCATGTTGGGGTCTGCAGCCATCCGCAAAGATGCAGTGACCAAGGAAGCGCAGGGATTTCTTCAGCAGTTGACACTTGGACCTCTTCAGGAAGACGCCCTTCTCCCTGCACGTCAGGAGCAGCTGCTTGACGTGCTCGTAGTGCTCAGCGGCGGTGTTGCTGAAAACGACCACGTCGTCAATGAAGATACGGACAAAAGGAAGATGACCCAGAGCTCGCTGCATCCGTCGCTGGTATTGAGACGGCGAGTTCTGCAGCCCTTGTGGCATGACCAACCACTCATATGATCCCATCTGGGTGGTGAAGGCAGTCTTCTCAACATCTCCTGGGGCCATCGGGACCTGCCAGAAGCCATCCACCGCGTCGAATGAGGAGAAGAATTTAGCACCCTGCATCTCGTCGAACATCATCTGGATGTCCGGAAGGGGGTACTTGTCCTTCACTGTCTGGCGATTGAGGAGCCGGTAATCGATCACCAGTCGCAGCTCCTCGGGGTTCCCTGGCTTGGGGACCATCAGGCAGGGAGCTGCGTATGGGCTGGACGAGGGTCGGATATAGCCCTTGGACATCAAGGTCTCGACGCGCTCTCGAAGTTGGCGGAGTTCCTCAGCGGACTTCTTGTAGATGCGCTGGCAGGGCGGCCCCTTCTTGCTCAGTTCAGGGTCCAGGTTAATGTTGGCTTCGTCTTGAGGATCGCGCCTAAGACCATCGATATTCGGCAGGGCAGTCGTCATCTCCTTCGCGTACTCCGAACCCCAGAAGTCTTGGAACTTGAGGGTCCACTCGGGGTCCACTTCCGCGTCTTCAGTGTCCGCAGCAGGTTTGGCGTTCTCAGTGTCGACAGCCGTCGCTGCGAAGGCAGAGGTCTTATCGCCTTGGGATTTCTCGGCCATCATGAGCCAGGCGGGTTGTATCCCCGGGTCATCGTTGCCACGCATCTTTTGCGTCTCCGCGTACACCAAGTACTTCTTCAGCTGGGCGGGGGTCAGGAACACTTCGTCCACCAATCCCGCACAAGCAGTGCCTTTTGGAGACTTGTCTCCAGGTGCCTTCCCAGGAGAGCAACCTGTGATGGTGACGCGATCTCCAATCTTGCCGCCGCGGGACTTCCTGAGGAAGGACACAGAACCGTTTCCCTCATAACCCAGGGTTACGGGGGAGTGACTGCGCAGCCACCTTCCGCCGAGGATAACGTCCACTTGTATGCCCAGAGGTAGAATTCGAAGGGCAAGGGCATTCTCCGTGTAGGTGCCCGTGGTGGTGTGCGTGTTAAACTTGGCGTACGCGGTGGCGCCTGTGATCTTTACAGATCCATCCGCTAAGGTGACTCGCATCTCGGAGCCAGCCCGTGTCGTGAGGCCGCATCGTTTAGCACTCTGCTCCGAGATGAAGTTGTCAGAAGCTCCCGAGTCAATCAGCACCTTGACCGTGTGCCCTCTGAGGGTCGCATAGAACACCAGTAGCAGCGGTCCCTCTTCATCATGCGCCGCTGCGAGAGTCCCCTCGATGTCGGTCTTCCACTGAACTCCCCCATCCGTGCGTATGCTTTTGCACTTGAGGTTGGGGAGAAGGTTGTCCGAGGCGTCGCGACACTCCTTCGCCGTTTGCCTACACGCGGCGTAGAACTCCTCATCCAACAAGTCGATGTCTTCGGTCGGGTGACTGATGAGATTGTCCACGCTCGCTGTCAGCAGGGCGCCCGTTGAAATGCATTCGCTCGGGGTGGGGCTGACATGAGTGGTATCGCTGGCGGTGGGGCTCACATGAGTGGTATCGCTGGCAGTGGTGCCGCTGGTGGTAGGGCTCACGTGGGTAGTGCTCACTGTAGGGCTCACATGGGTGGTGCCACTTGCTGTGGGGCTCACGTGGGTAGTACCGCTCACTGTGGGGCTCACATGGGTAGTGGCGCTGTTGGTGAGACTGGTGTGGGGGGTCTCGCTGTGGCTGAGGGGTCCTCGTCATTCTGCTGGGGGCTGCTGGTGGAGGGATCGAGGGCGAGTTGGTGGGAGCTCCGGTGGTTCCCTTCAGCCCTCGCCTCATGGGTCCCAGCTACCGCCATCTGCTGGGTGTAGCGGAGCGAATCGACCGAGGACTCCTCTTCCATCGCCTCGGGGTCTTCAGCGATGGGGTGGCTGTCCAGACGGGGCAGCGCATCCTCTGCTTCGTGCGTCCTGACGGTGGTCATCTGCTGGGTGAAGCAGAGCGAACCGGAAGTAGAGGTCTCCTCTGCCACTTCGGGCGAAGATTGAGCGCAGTCGGGTGGATCTTCAAGGTTTCCTCCCGGGGTAGTCGGCGCGTCAGCGGCGTGGAGCGAAGAGGCCATCTCCGGTGTGGACTCGACCAGCGGGGGCGAGGGAGGGGATGCTCCTAAAGGGCTGGGGCCCAGCTTCCTCATCTTGTACTGGTGCACCGCGTGTAGACTGCACCAGGCGCCAGGCAGGCCCACGTCCCCCGTTGTCCCGGGTATCGTGCCCACTTCAGTGTCCAGGGTGCAGAGAGATGCCGAAGACCTCGCTGCTGCTCTTCGCACGCCCTCCTTTTCCCACAGTCTGTTACCGGGGGAAGAGTCCGGACTCGAGGTGGCGATCGCCTCCAGCTGCTCGGCGGGCGACAACTCCCTCCAGGCTGCGTAGAGGTCAGAGGAGCTGACGCTAGAGGGCTCGAGGACTTGTTGGCGGCCGTCGTGCGAGAGGAGGTGCCACAATGCTATGCGCTGATGACCCTCTCTGCGATCTTGAGGTTCGCGGGCGATGCGTGCTCTCTCCGCCAGCTGGTTGGCGCGGTTCACGTGCCCCTGTGGCGATCGGCTCCCAGAGCGTATGCGGCTGCGGGTGCGCTCCCACATCTTGTCCACCAGGGCTTTAGCAGCTTCTGGAGATTTACGCAGAGCTCTGCGAACCCTTTGCATGGCGACCTCAAGGGGGAGGGAGTATAGTTCCCTCTTCCAATGCCACGCAGTTAGCCTTTTCCGCGGGTCCGCGAGATTGGACTGATAATTGGGTAGTGGCAGAACGGCACGCGGCTGGGGGCGAAGATCACGGGGCCCTCCAAGGTTGCCACCCATGATGGGGGGCCTGTGTCGGGGGACTCGCCGGCCCCTCCGACCCTCGATCCTTGCCTGTGTGTAAGCAGGGCCATCATCGAGAGGTAGAGACGGTTCGTCGAAAGGGCCACTTTCTGCAAGGGGGTGACTGGTCAGGTCATCCCTCGGTAGTGGCGGGGCACCAGCTGAGCGGTAGGTGTGTCGCAAGCGTGTTCCAGAGGTGAAGGCCACGCTCTTGGGATGAGGTCGATGGCCCCAAGGATCTCTGCGTCCTCGTGCGCGTCGGGGTTCCATGGTTCTGACCGCTTCTCCAGGGCGGAGAGGGTCTGATCACCAGGGTGTGACCTCACTTCCCCGAAGGGCAGGGTCAGGGACTGGGGTTCTTCTGGTTCTGACCGCTTCTCCTGGGTGGAGAGGGTCTGATCGCCAGAGTGTGACCTCACTTCCCCGAAGGGCAGGGTCGGGGACTGGTCGCCGGCCAGTCATTCGTCATCCTCAACTGGGGGGAGGCCGTCGCCCTCCACAAGTTCGATGCCAGCGAGTGCCGCCAGGGTCTGGTAGCCCTGCTCGTCCTCACAGCTTGCGAGCGCCAAAACCTCCTCGGAGAACTCCTCTGGAACGCCGTCCACCCGGGAGAGGTCCTCCTGCTGTTCGATGGCCCAGACGACAGCGGCCACGAATCCAGGAGAGTTTGCCAGCCGGGCAGGAGCGTTGCCTCTCCACTCCTTCAGCTTGGCCTCGTCCGTGCAGTTGCGGACGATGTGCTCCACGGAGCCGCAGGCGAAACACCGGCGAACCTTCGGTGCGTCAGGGCGGGAGAGACCAGGTGGTGGTGGTAACGGGGTGACCGCCGCGGCAACGGCAGTAGTGGGCCCGTTCTCCAGCATGGCGAGCGCTGGGCGGTTCGAGGAGGGGGTGCGCCTGAAGAAGGGGGAACGAGGAGGTGGATTTGCGAAGGAGACAGTTCGGGGAGGGCGGTCTGCAGTGCGCCTCTGAGCTGCCTCCGTGTCGATGTCATTCTCCACCTCCTCAGCGACCTCCCGTATCTTCAACAGGGCGTTGTGGGTGCCCGGGATGTCGTCAGAGGCAGCCTTCCTTTCCCACTCCTCTGGCCTGGAGACGTCCAGGTGGATAGCCCTGAGGCGCCGAATCCCCTTGGGCGCATACTTCAGCCCTCGGCGGTACGTGGAGAGCATGGACAGGTTGGACATCTCCACGCAGTTGGGGACCCTGCCAGCCAGGAAGTTGACCGAGGCCATGCGGGTCTCCAACCGCGAAAAGTACTCCGCCGCGGTCTCATTCGGCGCCTGCTTCAGTGCAATGGCCTCGCCGTGCGTGTTCTCCAGGTAGCCCTGTGTCAGGGAGCACACCGCCAGGTCGCTGAAGAACACGTCCAACTCAACGTAGCGCTGGTGCCAGGCCTGGTCGGACCCGAAGATCCCCGCCGCTCGCTCCAAGAACCTCTTCTGCTGATCTTGCAGAGTGTACTCCTTGAAGCTCCAGAGGAGGCTCGACACGCTCGCCTGGTACTCCGATACAGACGGCGTACAGCTGGGGGTGGTCAGCGCTTCGACCACGATGGCCTCCTGGAAAGTCTTCCGCACCAGGTTGGAGTAGTGCTCCAGCTGCGCCAGTAGACCATCCTTGTCGGCCGATTTGGTGTCGGCCGCGGAGCGGGGAAACTTAGTCACGCCCTTGACCAGCTTCAGCACCATCTCCTTGACCTTGTTCTCCTGGCGGACCTCGTCCGAAGACGCCCGCAGATTAGTGCCCTGCGGCAGTCGAATGATATATACCTGGCACAAAGGGGGCGGCGCTGGGAGAAATGATGGGGTTCGCGGCGGCGGAGTGGGGAAAGCGGGCTGAAGGTGGTGGTCCTGGAGCATGCGCGGGTGGGAGTGCAGGCGCGGAATTTGTGGGGACTGCAGTTGAGGCAGGCGGTAATTCGGAGGTTGGCGGCCCAGGAATGGGCGGTGGTGCAGGTGCTGGTGATGGAGCGGGTAGCGGGAGGGGCGTGTGGAAGGGCATGGGGGTAGGTGGTTGCGCGGCCACCACGCTCATGTTCCGGTACCAGTCGGAGTTGCTAACCTCAGACCACGCGGCGAGACCGTCCTGGTCGAAGTGCAGCATCTCAGACTCCCGCGCAGTAGCTGGAATCCACTCCCACACCGGCTGTCCCATACTCGTAGACCGCACATTAGATGCAACTGGGTCTCCCATGGCCATGTCCATGATCTCGCGGTCGACCATGAGTACCCAGGTTTCCACGCGGGGGTTGGTGAGGGGTAGCGGTGCGTGGTGTAGACGACCTCCCATGCGTGCGTAATTTGAAATTAAGAAGAATACCGGCTCCCCGGAAAGGCTGAAGGAAAAAGGTGCGGAGCAACAAGCTGCGACAAATTCCGACGCGGATCAACAAAAGAAGTCGAAGTCGTGTCCACGCCGTGAAGAAGCTTGAACGGTACGCCAGTAGCGGACAAGAATCCCGCGCAGAGCTTGGACGGCAATTAAAAAAAAACGTTAAAGGGAGCGGCTTGAAGCCAGAAGCCGCGACAAAATCCCCGATGCGGGCGCAATAAAAGAACGCCAACACCGTGTTCGTGAGCAGAAGAATCCCGAACGGTACACCAGTAGCGGTCAAGAATCTTGAATTAAAGCGGAAACGGTCAAAAAGAGCGTTAGCGTTGGCGTACGCTGGACGAAAAGAACAGCGGAAGCGAAGTTGGCGGAAAGATTAACGCAGCGTGGCAATCACAAGCAACGCGGCAATTCGGCAACGCACAGGCCGTGTAGAAGTCGTAGACGTTCCTGAGATACCAGTTGTTGTGGGCACACTATAAAGATAGTAGCTTATTGTATTAACTTATTACTTGTTTGCAGTCCTGCAGTGTGGTGCAGGATTACTAAATAAAAAGCCGGCCATATTAGCGATCACTCACCAGAAATAACTATTCCGGCACTTCCATAACTGATCCTGTTTTCATGTGTCATCTGGTAGCTGCATGTCAGTGGCACATCAGTGGCACATCCAATGAGATCAAGTCAGATTTTCTATAATTATCTAATCTCTCAGGTCAGTTCTCTTATCTGATCACTTCTGATCTTTCACCTGATTCGTCATTTAACATCAGTTATGTATATGACTCCTGACCTATCATTCCGATTACTGTCATACAGGTCCTCTGTCATATATTGTAGACTGATCATATTGCTGTCACACTGTCAGACTGTACTGTCACACTGTCATACCACGTCATACTATGTCCCCTAGTACATCAAATATGTGAAACCGAGTTAAGATTTAAAGCGACTAAACTGCAACCTGTTGATGTCTATGAGTCGGTCTGGCAACACGAACAGATGCAATGACTGTTGTTATGAATACCCTCCAAACCATATTTGTATGGAACAGACTTAGAATAGTGTTCTGGTCAATTGGAAAAGTGCATAAATACCGAATGAGGGAGCTCAATAAAATACCTAGTTTGATGAACTCGTTTGGATTTATATTTTATCTTATTTATAGTCCTGTTTCAGCTGCAAGTTCACGTCATTGCTCCAATGCCACAAACCAACATGCCATGATTGCAGGTCACAACGTAACGTTCATTGATGCTGACTATTGGATGGCTTTAGGCATTGCGAGTAAGCAAACCACTGTTCATCATCGACGAGCTTCATATTTCTTGAGGATGAAAGGAGCAGCTGGAAATGACTACTCTTACACTCAAATGAACACACATAGTAAACATCCTATTGGCTCTGTTCCGCAAAAACCTTCGGAAGTCAAATACTGTGAGGGAAGAAGTTAATGCACCACTTGACATCATCAGATCATGTGAGTTGGATGTACTTGATTCAGTCGTCCTCCTGCTACCGGATGCTTGAATATACTCTGTTCGTTCACCTCAAAAAGTGGCTCCACTGCAAAGCCCCCCCAAGTCAAGCAGCCTCAGCATCTCCTCCTGGGAACACTACGCCAGTACTCCATGATCACTTTGTTTTTACAGCTGGAGATTTCCTCCCCACCGAAGCTGAATTAAACTCTCTTGACCACGGACTCATTGAATCAGGGACGGGTGATGCTCATGATAGGTGCATCACTGATTTCACCTTTGGGATGTTCTCAAAGTGCTACAGCAACACATGACCAGAATTACCAATGAGCAGCTGCGCACTTCTCCACTGTCATCCAGACTCCATGCCATCATGGCAGTGGAGTCTGGATGTTCTGTTCCGCATTCAAAATGGCAAGATTGGAAAACCGGATTGGATTCAGTAAAAATAGATCTCAGCGTGAGCAGATGTGTGACTCTCCGAGGAACTCGAGTCAAGGAGGCCTCACCAGTGGATGGTGTCGCAGTACCACCAGCCTTCGGGGTGGATGTGCCCGACATAATTGGAACTACTTCTGACTTTTTGTACATTCCCAGCTTCCCCAACAGGTGGCTATACGCGCTTCCCTCGCGACGATACAGCTCCTCCGGTGTACCATACTCCATAAGTATGCCACCTTCCAGACTGGCAACAACATCCACGAATTCAAAGTCCTTTGCCTGACGCCCACACAAAGTCATGAATCAGGAAGAACTCTGAAACGTACAAACACCGCACAAAGCTCCACAGCTGTTGCAGAAGGAACAGGGCAGGATGGCTGAACAGCACCTGGTGGGAGATGACGATGCCGGTACGACGGACCGGGAACTGCATCAATCGGCGTAGTGCTGTGCGAATAGGCTTTATGGCGTGCTCATCCATGTTGGCAAGGGGGTCGTCCAGGACACACACAGAGGGATTGCGAGCGAAGAGGCGAGCAATAGCAAGCCGCTGGCACTGAGCTGCTGATAGGCGCACGCTTGCGCTCTCACCGATCTCTGTGTCATAACTTTGCGGTAGCTTCATGATGAAGCGGTGCGCGTCTGCAAACTTGGCCGCCTGCAACTCCACCAAAGCCGTCACTGCCATGCATCCATCGATGCTCCATCGATTTGTACAAATGCAAGCGAGCGCCGAGCGTCGGGCGCGGTGCCTGCCCCCACAGTCCTCGAAAAATGGCAGAGTGCGGAAGCAGATCTCTCACGACATTCGTAAAGTATTTTGCCTGACTACCAAGCCAGACTACAAGTATGGAGATGACATACTTGAATGATCTCTCCATCGGTTATGTCATCACCACCTGCACAACAAAGTGTACAACATCTGCCTGTGTCAATTGTAAGCTCCGTCGCCACGACGAACGCAAAAGAGCCTTCGGGCACAAGCAAGGGCGCATGGGAAACACAGCCCCCACAAGCAGAGGGCTAGACCGCGCGTAATCGCAGTTTCAATTCCGGCAGGATACACAGATCAGCAACCAACCTTTTGGCCCCAAGACCAGCCCATAGGCAATATTCTCTTTCACCGTGCCGTTGAACATCATAGGCTCTGAATTTATGTATCCCACTTGACGAGTATAGGACAGATCATAGTCCTAGCGTAGCCACACAGTCGCCTCCACTCCCCAGTGCAAAGTGAGCGCACTGATACGAAGCCCCTTTAACGAGGCACGCGCATGAGGCGCCACATCTGGATTCAAGCTCGGACACAAGTCCACAACCGTTGAGGCATTTATATGAGATACAGATGCAGATGGACAAAAATGGCACGTCATGTTCATCGCTACCGGCACTTCAGCACCTTGCAATTTAGGCAAGATCAGAACTAGGTGTCTGGTCCCCAACGTGGTCCCCCACTCAAGGTGCTTGAGCGCCGCTTGTGGCAGGAGAGCGCGCCAAGGGGGAGCACACGTAACAGGCTGGCTGACCTGAATATCCACCCCATCGATAGTGATTGAACCTGTGTCTGGAGTATAGTGCCGGAGCAGGAGGCTGGCTAGAGTGCTCTTCCCACCACCACGCTGGCCCATAAGCCCGACCACCTGCGTAGCGCAAGCACACCACCACGCTGGCCCATAAGCCCGACCACCTGCGTGCGCAAGCACTTCCCACCACCACACTGGCCCATAAGCCCGACCACCTGCGTAGCGCAAGCACTTCCCACCACCACGCTGGCCCATAAGCCCGACCACCTGCGCAGCGCAAGCACTTCCCACCACCACGCTGGCCCATAAGCCCAACCACCTGCGCAGCCCAAGCACGGCATCGCACGGCACCCGACTACGGCCAGTCAGTCACGGGTGATCCTCACAACCTCCCACTGTGGATGAAGGCTCTCCCCTATCGGGCATGCGGCGCTCACAATATGACGAAAGAAGGAACATAGGGTGACGCACCTTTCCGGGAGGGATGTCCATGAGGAAGCTGCGGAGGACGGGGTAGCCGGCTCGCGACGGGTACATGAAGCTCACTTTCTGCACTCGCTCGCCGACAAATAACAAACACCATTACTCACTCAATTATATCACCGACTGATTGCATTCCGGGTAGGATAATAGCAACTGGCTGGTGGTGGTATCAGAGTTGACGCCCGGTCGTGCAGGTGACAGGGTGGCAATGGTAGCAGAGTTGGCCGGGCGGCGGTCGTGCAGGTGACAGGGTGGCAGTGGTAGCACAGCTAACCGGGCGGTGGTCGTGCAGGTGACCTGGAAGCAGATGCCCCCCTTGCCACGTAGGCAAGGGCGACGGCGGGCCACACCTGGAAGCAGATGGCCCCCTTGCCACGTAGGCAAGGGTGACGTCGGGCCACACCTGGAAGCAGATGCCCCCCTTGCCACATAGGCAAGGGCGACGTCGGGCCACACCTGGAAGCAGATGCCCCCCTTGCCACGTAGGCAAGGGCGACGTCGGGCCACACCTGGAAGCAGATGCCCCCCTTGCCACGTAGGCAAGGGCGACGTCGGGCCACACCTGGAAGCAGATGGCCCCCTTGCCACGTAGGCAAGGGCGACGTCGGGCCACACCTGGAAGCAGATGCCCCCTTTGCCACATAGGCAAGGGCGACGTCGGGCCACACCTGGAAGCAGATGGCCCCCTTGCCCGCAGTTTCAAAGTTTGCTGGAATGCCCTCATAGAGGTAGTCCACGTCATCGTCGCGTTTCACTATGGTACCAATCTGTTCCCTCAGACCGCACATCCATCAGTTCATAGCCGACTACCGCAAAAGGGCCCTGCAAGCGGCCCTCTTGACAAACGGGAGGCTCACATCGCATTGTGCACTCCCTTTTACCGCCAACTTTCTGCCTAAAATTCATGGAATGGGTGTCAATATCGAGACGGACAAAAGGATGTCCCACCTTTGTCAATGCTGCTGGTGACACTTCAGGGATGTACACCGCATTCAAGTTCAGCACGTCTGCCACTGGCGCCCACGCCTTGAAGCCCGGGGCCAACTGCTCCCAAGCCGCCACCAGGAACACTTGAGAGACAACACAAGCATCAGGCCGAGAAGTTCTGCTCTCACCAGACTACAAGGGTGCAACTGTGCCACAAGAAGCTTCAAGCAGGAGCAGCAACCTCGTGCGTGCGACGTCTTGCGGGAAACGAGAATCCTGCCGCCGCAAACAACGAGCCACCGTCCTGATCTACTTGCAACGTAGAAAGCTCACTACCTATCTGCAGCAGTACTGTGCTCACTGTTCTGCCGCTGTGAACAGCCCCCAGGTCCAGTGCCTTACTGTGTCCTTGCAGAACTAGTGCTGGCCTGGTATTCTCTCGGGCCGTACATGCGGGTTTTGCCTTTAGGTGTTATCTGCCTAAAATATATTCTTAGGACTCTCCGGCCAGAAGGAGCATGCAACCGGGGTGAGTGCGCTGTCCTGAGACTCTCCGGCCAGAAGGAGCATGCAACCGGGGTGAGTGCGCTGTCCTGAGACTCTCCGGCCAGAAGGAGCATGCAACCGGGGTGAGTGCGCTGTCCTGAGACTCTCCGGCCAGAAGGAGCATGCAACCGGGGTGAAAGCGCTGTCCTGAGACCGTGTGTGATACCAGAGGTGCTTAAGCATGGCAGCCACGTGTGAGGTAAAGGCTATGCCTTAAAAGCATGCGTCACAAGTTCTGAGAGGTAGACGAGCGTGTACACAGTAAAAGCCAGACAGCAGATCACGCCACCTGCCATACATCCGTCCAAAACTCAGCTCAATGACTTGAGTTCGTTCCGTAGGGGCTTTAGACAAAGCTAAAAGAGAGGGAATCCACCAGCACCTGTGGTCAAGTTACGATCCTCCACCAGGGTTCCTTGATGATACAGCAGAATACTGACACAGGACACGGACAGCAACACCTGCCAACACGCCAACACTATACATGTTATTCTCTGTGATATAAGCGCCGAGCACACACACTGTCTTAAACCAGGTTCAAAGGACGCCGAATGCAGGCGTTCTCCTGACGTGAGGGGGATACTTAAGATATTCCAGTGCAGGCTGAAGCGCTCAGCTCAACTGTTGAAATATGGAAAGTGATCTTTTAGGAAAAAACATGGGGCTTGGACACGTAAAAAAGGCTAACAGAGTAACGATGTGTACCGTGAGCATATTGAACGTAGCATCCGCAACCGCCACCTTTGTGAATTGGAAAGATATGTTTTGGATTGTACTCTTGAAAGTTGCAATGGCTGCCAAATCAGTACCCGTGGCCCGAATAGGCCTGTAGACAGAGCCCGAAGGTGAGTGAGACGGCGCGCGTAGTAATTATGAAAAGCTGCAGAGTTGCAACTGTCGACGAACCTGATACTCGTGACAAATTGTGAAGCCTGCGCGCCCGCAAGGCGCTGCTGTTTCTCACACTCAGCCATCAGCGGCGCGCGGGCCAACATATAAACGTAGAAACCTGCCATGCCGCTCAGCACCACCGGTGAGTCTTGCCATCAAATGGGAGCCACACAACACCGCACAACACGAAGAAGCCCAAAGTTCCAAGCTTGTCTTTCCATCCGGCATCGTGACACGGGGATGGCAGTTGAGGGGAAGAGTTTCCAACCTGCAGCCATCAGCGGCATTAACGCCAGGGAAACTCCCAGGATGCTCGGTACAAACGTAGCCATGCCTGTAGGAACAAAAGCAGAGCGTCAAGGTAGTAGTAAACGCGGATAGATTGGCTACTAAAGTTACTTTATCGTGCGTTTGCCATTTCAGTCAAACGTACCGATGAAACCACACACGACATTCGCGCAGCTTGATAGACAGTACATCTGCCCAGGACAGAAAGCAAACAGTCAGACACCACTTTACCCTAACGCACTTCTTCTCTATGAGAGATCGCTTCAGCACGCGAGGCTGTCTTCGGATCCCGCACGTCTTTGCTAGCATACGCAAACAACGGACGAACAGAAAAGCGAAGAGGAAAGCAGCCGGCTATCACGGACCAGCGATTTGTAGAAGCTATCGACAACCACGTTGATGTGCGTTCCAAGGCAGTCGATGATTGACGGCGACGCACGCATATCAAACCAAGTGATGGGACGCATCCCTACACAATGCATGGTGGTCTCGCGCAGCCTTGCCTGTTCAGCAGCAGTAGTTATTTAGAAGGTGTGGCCCCTGATGCCAGGCCCACTCCTTGGGTTCACAACCTGAAATCGGTCGGGATATTTTGAACTACTCTTCCCACTCCTGAGCACACAAATATGACGCAAGGGAATGCTAGTTGCTGGCTATCTTGGGAGTTGGTGGGCAGGCTTGTTCTCCGGGGAAAGCAGGATATGTTTCCTGAGTGCATGGGTTTCACCCCCGGAGGTTGCGAGGTAAGGGGGGTTGGGCTCTCAAGCGCGCACGGGTGCCCCCTGTGTAGGTCACGGGCTGTGGTCAGCATCGGATGGGGTTACAAGGGGGGCATGTTGCTTGCACCAAAGGGCTTGAGCGGGGACCGATATAATGATTGTAATTTCTGTTCTCCACTGATTTTCTAGATATGGGCAAGCTATCTATGCGCAGGCTATCTAGCCTTAGTAGCCCTCCGACACGGAACACCGTGCGTGCAAGTGGTGTACCCCTTTGGAGCACTTTGTTGTGCAGTTGGGAGAGCTATGCCCCCAAAGGAGATCGTGTGCGCTGGCAAGGGATCAGTGCCTGCATCAGTGCCTGAGCGCTGGTGAGAGGCTCTCACACGTGAGGCAAACCCTACCGTGGTAGCACGAAATCCCTGAGGGCAAAACCCTTTCCCCAGGGAAGACGCGTTGGAGACATTACTCCTTCAGTTCACATGCGCTTGGGACGTTAACCCCACAGAGGCAGTCTATGAGAGGTCTTTCTCCTCGAGAGGATCTTTATCCTCCCTGAAGTAAACCCTGTGCTCTCAGGAAGTGTTCAAGCTTTAGCTGGAGCTTCTGAGAAGCGATGTGTTTGTCTGTTTTTGTGCCCGCGTGACTAGTGGACGCCAGCGTTGGCTGGCGAAGAGCTGTACAAAGACGAGAAGAAGAAGGGAAGCACTTCTCTGAAAGCAGCTTTGGTCGATTTAAGCCGAGGCGCAAGCGATAAGGAAATTCTCGTGGAAACGCACCGAAAGACGGTCTCCTCCGAGATCCACGAGCAAGGTTTTGGCAAAGAGCAGCACTGAATACAGGAATCCGCTCACAAAGATTCCGATGATGTAGCTCTCGTTAAGCTTCGCCGCTTTCCCTATTTTGTCAAATACGTACAAATTGTAAATTTGTTTACACCTGAATCGCCTCCGAACTAGATTTGTTCGTGCGACACGCAGCATTTTGGACAGCTTGCCCCTTCGAAACGTATCACACTGGCTGTGAAAGGTAGTTATGAGAAGGCATACACAATTCTTTCACTGACAGTCTTGAATACCGCGGAAATATTGAGTGCTGCGCAGGGTAGATAACTCGAAGGTGCGGGCAGAGCGGGAACATATTCGAAAGCAATATATATATATATATATATATTTGTACCTTCGTAAGTGGGAGTGGACAAGTCGTCCAGGTAAAGTGACAACGACACGAGCGAGACGAACACGCACAACACCTGACATACCGCCTATACGAACGCAAAGGAGACACTTAAAGTAGAGCTCAAAAAATGCCTACATCCACCGTTCACAAATATTTCTCTTTCAACCTCCGTGGAACTTCTGGAAGTGCCAGTTTGAAGTCAGGTTAAACACAAGAAAGAAATATCTCCGGCTTCGTGAGAGATAGGACCAGCTTACCACCATAATGAGACCTGCGAGAATTGACAAGTCCTTGCCGAACGCGACCCGCAGCAGTACACTCAACCTACACAAGCGGTACGCTTGCTCAGGGGCACCGAAAGTACATTGAGCTTGGCCTTCAGGTCGACATAGGTTACTCTCGCAAGTAAAATCAGGGACAGCGTTTTCCGGGTCGGTTGAACACTTGCAGAACTGGGCATCGTCGTGCCTCAAGTTATTGTAAGAAGAAGGACAGCGAGAAAGTGCAGGCAATGACGCAAAACAAGTTTCCGTGAAAATTAAGGGAACGGCTTCTGCAGGAACCACACAGGTGAACGAACACTAACAGGCACCCCGACCATCTGAAACGTTGGACTTGCAAAACAAAAAGTCGCTTTCAGTTCTCACTTTGGGCGAGGAATCTCTGGTGTCGGTTTTCTTGATTCCGGTTCCTCCAAGGCAGTCAAGGCCGCCTTTTCTTGCAAGTCCTGTGTTATTCGGGCGTCAGCACAGCGCTGAGTGAGCTCTAAACGGGCGATGCGCCTAATGAGTTCCCCAATGGAGCGAGGTGACTAGTTTGCGCGCTTTTTCGCGACACAAACTCACATAACGTGTGACATAAGCTGTGTGAATACTATCTTGGAAACAATATTCTGGCCATATCATTTTGGAGAAGGCTTACGAAAAGGAAAGGGATATGAATAGTGCAAGGTTGGCTCTTCATCACGACTTCCGCAAAACGTGACATAAAATTGAGCGTACTTTTAACACGCATCTGGTTCGCCACAAGCTGACCAGATGCTCTGAGGCTCGTCGTTCCGTCCACTTCTCTTCCTGTTTCGGGAAACGTCTTTCAGGCTCAGCTGAGAGGAGAAGCTAGTCATTTCACCATCTCTTTTTGTGTAACTAGAGAAAACAAGATGCGCGCTGCGAGCTTCAAGGCAGCAATATCGAACATTACACGCACCTTTTTGGCGTCTTGAGTTAAGGAAACGACCTCCGAACTCATTGCACAAATTAGTAAAAGAAAAAGTACAACTTCACTGTTTATCGACTCTATATAAAGGCGGATATTCTTGGAACAGTCTCAGGATACACGATGGCGGATACGAATACGTCTAGTTGCGGACTAACGTGAGCAGTGCTAGGGAGAAAGAGAAAATTCATCTTGGGCACTCAATCTGAATTTGTTAGCATGCAAGCACATGCGCTCGGAGCCGTGCGCTGTGCGCATGCTTTTGGACTGCTCTTAAGAAATCTCGAAAGGAGCTCAAGCTATTACTTATGCAGGTAACGCTGACAAGTTACGCTTTTCGACCTAAATTCTCTGTAGATTAGACGATCACGATGCTGGTCAATGCGTCCGAATTTTTTTCCGATCAGTTCCAAAAACGAAAATGTTTTGTGTGGTGTCAGAATTGCAACTGTTCACTTCAGGGCTGTCACAGAGCTCTACAGTAACAATAGCTCTATGACGGTCCAGTTTTTTCAGAAAATCGATACCATTTTTTACGCAGTCGCGTAGACCTCTCGCGAGTGCCAGCCACGGGCTGTCATCCCACTATTCTCCCACCCCTGCCCCTCCACCCCCCC
>LGRX02034472.1:0-31920 GCA_001247695.2 Cymbomonas tetramitiformis | reverse complement strand
CATTCTCGATAGAGACCTTTCGGAATGGGGTTTTTAAATAAGCACAAAAACTCACATCCTAACTCCGACTAATGACGTTCCAAATCAAGCAAAAACCTAAGAGGGGTAGGGTCGTTGGCCGAAATAAGAAGGTTTTGGCACAAAGATAGGTGCACCAACTCTTGTGTGAACGCACTTTTATTTTTGTAAGGTGCTCCAAATAGCTTTGTGCTCCATGTTCCCTGTACAGCAAAGCAAGGAACACAATTCTCTTTCCCTGAGTCGCGCAACGAACACGCCATCTACCTAACACACCGACTTCAAAGGCAATCGTATACCTAGAGGTTGAAGTGTAGAAATATACCCATCCTGAAGTAAGGTCCAAGGGGAGACAACAACGCGCAGAGTGTAGGCCTTAAGATAAGCTCCAGGCCATGAGGGAGGACACCAAACAAGAAGGGGGGGGTTATCCCGCTCGGGCCTACGAGGGGTCTGAAAGTAGATCCCGTGGTGGGGGCCACAGGATCTTAACGTGGGGCTGATAAGTTCCTACAGAAAATTGAGGCAGAGCTGATAATTTCCTACGAAGAATAAATATGGACAGTGCTATCACTCAAAGTTCCTATAGGATATTAAGGCCAGGATGATAACCATGATAATTACCATGGCTGGTCCGGGTTAGCGGAGGCTTGCTGATGAATCCACCTGCAGGCAAGGTCGGCCAGGCCGACACCACGAGCACCGCGAATGTGAGCTCAAGCTTAAATAACAATTGTATTCCGAGAATGCGTTTGATGCAAAGTGATCACCAATGATGTTGTGACTGTAAGCTGAATTACAACTGAGAATGAGAGAGGGAACTCACGCAAGTGTGCGCGAGTTTGTGCAATCACGTATGTACTTACGTAGCAAATTGATTGTTGAGCTCGCGCAGGTTGTGCACCAGGAGAGCTCGTCGCTTGATGTCTCCTTCCGCCATTGCGTTTCCCGCCTGTTCCAACGCAGATTTGTGTAAGGGGGCTTCATCCGAGTACCACCAAATGTACGGCACAGCCGAGGATCCCGCACCTCGGACACCTCAAAGTAGGAGTGGGAATTATGAATTTTTGAACAGCCAATTTTAGGTTTATTAGAGTTCTCGATTTCGAAAGAAACACCATTTGTACCAGGGCGAAGTCAAAACTAGCAATGCCGCACTCGAACTCGAAAGGACATCTGCGGTTCACGCCAGCCGTAGACTTAGAAGTGCACTCTTCATGTGACATTATAGGGTTTCCTTCGCAGTGAATATACTTGAGGCACATGGACGTCCCAAGGTGCGGTTGGGTCTTTCAGTACTTTCTATCTTAATAGCGTGCTAGTTGCTTCCCTTATGATCGCCAAAAGTGCGACAAGTACCGAGTGACTTTTTGCGCATCACTCGCCACACGGGGAATCTATAATCGAAAGCATCTTTCAGGTAACGGGGAAAGCTCCAGGGGAGAGATTGGTGGGATGGGAGGGGGTGAGTGCGGGAAAAGATCGGAAGGGAGCAAGGGAAGAGAGAGCTTGTACCACATTCACAAGATATATACCCAATGGATACACAGTTTGTCGGACGCTGAGCCTTCCTATCATCTCTCCTTGTTTAACAGTAGCAGGCGACCTAGGAAGCTCCGTAGAACTTGAATATTCTAGGCACATAAAAGCAAGTTGTACACTGCTGTTGTACCTGGTACCTTGGGCGTAGACTCGACTTTGCTCTCAGGAGAAAGGCTCAGGAACAGCGGTTGCTTGAGTTGTGGGCGTGAAGAGGGGCATGCTCTGGTCCTAAGCCGGGGGTCAGTCGAATAGACGTATTACACACAGACCTTGGACTAGTGCTAAGGGGTAGGGCTGAAACATAGAAGTTGGAGCACTCAGCGGTAGGGCGGACGGTAAGTCATCCCATCCACCAGCTACCATCCCGGTGCGTGGGTGTGAGACGCATTCAGGAACAGGGCGGGGCTGTGCCTGGACGATACCACCGACACAGACACCTCTAACGATCACCCAACACATGCAAAGCAACATGGATGGATCGATGTATGTATGATTACATGTAGCAATCACTGCCAAACATGTGAAACCGCGCTGCAACTTCACGCAACTCTGCACGTGGAATCCCGGGTATCGGAGGCCCGGCGTAGGTGGTTCTCCTGTGCCTGGTGCCCAGGTTGAGGAGAAGCCGGACATTGGACCTGGTGTGGACAATATGGTGTTGGTTACCTTGCAGAACGAGAGTATCACGCAGCTGCTAACAATCTTACAAGCGGAGCGAGAGTGCGACAGTCAAGAAATTTGGCAGCTACGGCAATACATTCAGAACAAGTCGCAGTCGGTGTTGACTGCATATTTGCCCTCCCTTTAAGAATTGTTGAAAGGTTTTTCATTCGAGCATTACTTCTCAGGACAGGAGTCCGAAGACGACAACTCATGGGTGGAGTTCCGAGAGAAGGTTGTGTCCTCGTGTAGACCCAAGCAGCTCGCAATTTTAGTGCGTGACAGCCATGAGTTGCCGTTAGTGAATCCTGGCCTCCCAGAATATTCCGAAGAGGCAAACGCTTTATCCTACGACTTTTTGACGCGTGTAACTACAAAAATAACGAATTCAGTGGTTCACAGTTCCACTGAAATAGGCGGACGGGTGCGCAGCGTGGGGACGGCACTATCAGCTTTGGCGGCACATAGGCTATATATGTTTGACTTTGAGCCTGCGAAGTTTTAGTGGTTTCAAAATACTGCCCCAAATCGATCTGAGCCGTGTGCCCTGTCTGTCGGCGACGGTTCGACCATTCCAAGAGAGTTGGATCCAGCCCCAGACTAGAGGTAGGATTTCGAACAGACACGAACTCAGTTCTGCTTTTTTGCACTTTCGAGCAAAAGAACCTCAAGGAATATTTCTCAAATATTCCTGTGTGGGCACACTGCAAATTATTCTCATCTTATTTCCCCTAGATCAACTCGGGTATTTAGGAAGCACATGTGATGGCTGGAGGATCAGACAGCTAGCAGGCAATAGCCGATGATGAACCAGCGGGTTTAAAACGAAATGACACACCCAGTCCGGCATTACCACAGCTGGACTTGGTGAATAGCACCAACAATATCAGCAGCAGTCGGCATAGCAGAGTCCGTGATGACTGCCATGATGGAACAACCGACACACCTTAATGCCGAGAAGGCAAAAGTTGACGTCGCAGGGACTCCTGCTCTGGCGAAGGGACAAGGAGTTGGCGCGACGTCAGAAACTTCCCTACTGTCCCTACAGTGAAGGCAACCCTTACCCACCCCGCCCCGTGACACTGGGGTTGCGGATGCCTCGACTGTACGATCTCCACGGCGACAAGACGTTTGACAACCTTAACAAGAAGGTTTCGTCTTCGTTGAAGTACCAGCGACTTATTCGGGGACCTGCACTGGCGTATTTGTATGACGCAGTGCAATTCTCTGGTGACACCCTTGAGTTGTTGGAAAACCAGGAGTCTGTCTCAACCAAGGAGATCGAGCAGAGGGTGTATGAGGCGCACAACACGTTCATGAGAGTCTTCACTTTGATGGCTCATCGCTACTTGATGGTGCAGCTGCGCGCGGGTCTGGACGGCGCTGCAGCACACAAAGGGCCGGAAGCGCTGAAGGCGAAGTTGGCCTTCATGGAAGAAAATGTTTACAACAGCTCTGACGGCTTTGATGCAGAACCGATTTTCAACAAGTGGCTCCAAGAATTCGACAGCTCCCGGCACCGCGCGGTCATGAACACGGCGGCGAAGCAGGCAGCGAAGGGACCTGGTGGTGGTGGCCGTTTCCTTGGAAGGGAAAGGCGTGATCAAGGCGGAGCTGGTAGCTCAAAATCAAGGACCCCACCCAACCAGCCTGGATGCGGATGCAGAAAGGGCGCAGACGCAGGGCTAGCCGCGGGGCTGGCGCCGGGTATTAATGTACGTGCCTGGCACCGTCCTGCCCGGTTCCAATGTTCCCTTCCGGGGCCGGGCCGAAGGAGCCAACTCTACAGGAGAGAGGCGGAGGAAGGGGGCTTGGCGCCAATGCAGAGGTACTGCAGTGGGTCTCGCGTGGGGCGAAGATCAACTGGCTTCAAGGACCTTCTGCCCCGTTCGACCACGGCGTGTTGTTACGGGATCAGACATTAACGCAGCAGACCTGGCTGGAGAAGGAGGCACAGCGGCACTTGGACAATGGAGCATGGGTGAAGGCGAAAAAACGCGAATATTTTTCTCGCATTTTTCTTGTCCCAAAAACAAACTTAAACCTGTGGCGCACTGATTGTATGTGTATGATTTCAGGTGGCTCAATGCTTTCTGTCAGCAGTCGAGATGCAAGATGGAGCCGCTGAAGAAACTGCGACGCATACATTGCTAGCGAAGCAAAACGACTGGTGTTTTCCCTTTGACCTCAAGGACGGCTACCACCGCATGGGAATCGACCCGGACTTCGAGAAGTCCATGTAGTTCGACGTCCAGGGCGAGCTCTACCAGTGCATCGCGCTTCCCTTCGGATGGAATGCCTCGTCGAGGATCTTCGTCAAGTTCATGAAGGTCCTGGTGGAGGTATTATGGTCACCAACAGCGACTAGAGACCGTCAGGATCTGTGTAGATTGCGTACGACGACAATGCAACGACAATGGGAAATACGACGACGCGCTGGGGGGGCAGCACATCAGGATCGAGAACCTTGTGGAGCGAGAGTCCTTCTGTACATGGACATTTTTTTCCTGCTGGTGGGCAGCGAGGAGGAGGCGTACGAGCTACATTAACGCGTGGAGCGCGTGCTGAATCGCTTGGGCCTTCAACAGAACGTGAAAAATGAAGGGGCAGTGGGATCCAGTCCAAGTTGCGGAGCACTTGGGACTGGAGGTGTCCTCCGCGTCACGCACGCGCGGCTCAAGACGATCCACTCCAAGGCCACCGACCTGTTGTGCGAAGCTTCCCGAGAGCGACGCTGGGTCCCGGCTCAGAGGCTGCCCGCTTTCAGCCAGTGTACCTAGCAGTGCCCGCGGCCAGGCTGTACTTGCGGGAGCTGTACTTCGGCCAAGAAACGGAGCTGAAAGCTGGCCAAGAAGCGGCCAGACAGTCCTTCGGTGATCTCAAGTGTTGGAAGCGCCTTCGGGAGTGTAAGTGGAAAGGGCGGAAGATCTGGAGGTGTCCGACCCGGGCGAAGCTATACACCGGTGCTTCCCTCTACTCGTGGGGAGGGCTACTCAACCTCAAGTTGGAGGCAAGAGGTTTCTGGTGCGACGAGCTGCGCCACCTGCTGCACATCACGCGCTTGTAGCTGCAGGCAGTCTTCAAGACAGTGCAGGCTTTTCTTCGCGAGCTGCGTGGAAAAGTGGTGCGCCTCTACTGCAACAACCAGGCAGTGGTGGCGATGCTGGCGCACTTCACCAGCCGCAACCCCGACCTTATGATGCAAATGTGACGCCTCTGGACCCTTCTGGGCCTCAACGACATCGAGCTCCACGCAAGGGACATCCGCAGCGAGGCGAACGAGTGGGCAACCCGACTTTCCCGAGACACCGATATTGACAACTGGAAGCTGAATCGGCATTGGTTCGACTGGGCGCAGACCGAGTGGGGCGAGCACAGAGTCGACCGCTTCGCGTCGGAGATCTCGGCGCAGCTGCCACGGTACTACGCCCAATGGTGGCGGACGCGCTGGCGTATGACTGGAGCGGCAAGAACAACAAGCTGTAAACCGGAGCAAACATGTCGAGGTTTGAGCGCGGTAGGGCCATTGATTCAACTGGATCAGCCCGCCGGGGATTCTTGGACGAGGTAGCTCACAGGCTCCGGGAGGAAGGCGCTGTGGTGGCACCTTACTGGCCGGGCTGGTTGTGGTTCCGGAAGCTGGAGGTCATCATGGACGAGGTGATCATCATGCCCCACAGGTGGGACCTCTATACTCCGAGCCGGCTAGGTGGGTCCGAGCTGCTCGGTGCGTCCAACTGGGACGCCGTCATGTTTCAAATCCCGGTGCGCCGGCGAGTGTGTACGTGCACGCGAGCAGTGCATCGACAGCGTCGCAGCCGGTGCGGGCGAAAGGCGTGTGACTGGAGGTGTACTGGCCGTTGGACGACGACTGATACGGGGGCACGGTGACCGAGGTGTCGGACATAGGGTAGCACCACATCCATTAGGACGATGGCGACGACGAGTAGCTGCAGCTCTCGGAGAAGCTTACACGCCCGGAGCAGCAGCAGGAGGCTGAGGAGAGCGACGATGTGGCGCTGGTGAGCGAGTGGACATCGGCGCTGCGAGAGCACTGACGAGCGAGGAGAGTTGGGCGAGAGCCAATTCACTGAACTGGCAGTGCAGATGCGTGCAGGAGCAGGCGCTAAAGTAGACAATACGGGGGAACTACGGTCCCAAGGCTAAGAAGTTCAAGCACTTCTGTGACGGTGAGGGACGGAAGTGGCTCCCAGCATCGGAGGAGACGACGCGTCTTTACTTGGCTACGCTGCTTCAGAAAGGTGGCATCCAGGCGACCTCGTTGCAGCCGTACCTGTCTGCGATCAACAACTACCACGAGGACATGGGGTTGCAGGGCCGGCAAAGGGGCGATCGGTGACTCGCTCGTGCTGTCAAAGGTATGGCGAGGCTGCAGGTGGCAGCATCGGAGGCGACGGGTGTCACCGTGACGGAGCGCACCTGGCTGCCGGCGAAGCACGCACGTGCGGACGGTGCACGATGCAGCGCTCAGCCGAACAGCTACTCCTACTTCTAGTCTGGGACTGGATCCGGCTCTCTTGGAATGGCCGAACCGTCATCGTCGCAGACAGGGGCGCACAGCGCAGGTCGATCGGGACAATATTTTAAAACCAGTAAAATTATTACGACTTTAGATATTTCTCTTTGCACACTCGATCTACTGCCAATGCCCAGAGATCTGCACCTGCCTCAACATCCCTGCTCACACACACTCAGTGGTGCAAGCCACCCAAAGTAGCTGCGCATCGCCTGGTCCGGCACGGCTGTTGGGTCGATGTAAGCCTGCACTGCAGCAAACAGCTGTGCGCATCCTCCGAGGAAGCACACCTTCTCGATCACCACCCCCACAGCACGGGCACAGGCATGGCATGACCTCAGCTTTGTCCTTTTGCACTTTCCCACCCTCCCAACCCAGAATCTCTGTTTATGTTGCAAGTGTCGACGGTGGAGATACTTTTCATTTCTATGGCATTACCATCTTTGCAACCTTAGTGTGTGTACATCAAGACCGTGTTTTAGCGAGGCTCCAGTCACCACAAAAAAGGTGAACAGTCCAGGGGATGCGTTGGAGGTGAAGGTTGATTTCGCTGAAGACAGGAAGATGCGGGAGGAGGAATTCAAGGAGACCGTACTACTGTGAGTGTGCTACTTGTCGTCAGAAGGAGGATTCTGCTGGCAGCTGCTTCCTAATGAACAAGGACAAACGTGATGCTTTCTTGCAGCGGCGCCCTGAGTTAAGTGAGAAGATAATATGACCGGTGTGAGAATATGAGGCAGAGGGCAAGCTGAAGAGTGCAGTTGCGCTGGCGCTGGTGTCTGCGGGGGAGGGCATGTTTCCAGGCGTTGCAGACGCCGCCGAGGCTGTACTTGCACTGGCTAAGGTGGAGCCGGTGGAGACCGTGCACCCAAGCCGAGACCCTGACTTCAGGGGTGTTACATTCTCTGTGCCAAGCAGGTGCGATACATTTGGGCGTGTCCGACAGACAGAGGAGGCAACGGCTACGTCACTTCCTCCGGGTAATTACTTCGCCCCGTTGTGCGTGCACATCGTGATTCCGGCAGTGCCAGAGCTATACAGCATATTGCAGAGCGGCCGGAGGTGGCATTATTGCGGTATTTCTATGACTGGAGGAGGCTGATCTCTCGGGGAAGACGGACCGCTGCGCAACGGAGGTCTCAAGAGCCGGTGCTCCCATGCCCTGCATCTCGGTGTGGTGTGCAACAGGTAGTGCCGGGTTATGCCGCTTCTGTTGATGATACCACACCGAATGCACTCTTTCCCTGGCATTGTCTAGAGGCACTGACACGCCAACCACGCAACCAGTGCACATCTCAGAGGGTCTGGCTTTGAATCTGTCACCGAGGACTGTCTAAACTCCGAGTCTAGGAGGAGGAGGAGGAGGAGGAGACTGCACTATTGAACTCCGTCCGAGGAGAGTGTAGTGTTAGATTTCGCTCAGCCCTCGTTGATTCGGCTGGTCTTGGTCCTGGCAGTGAATCTCGGGCCCGACTGTGTATCACATGGATGTGAATGGTCTAAAGCAGGCTGGTCAAGCCTGGTGTAGTGTCAGTGAAGTCTCTATTTTGGGGCATGATCTAAGGATGAGGAAGAGCAAGGTGGAGCCCAGTCTTTACTTTATCAATGACTGTAAGGTGTGCGTCTTACTTCTATCTTACGTGGATGAGTATGCGATTGCAAGTGACTCATATGAGCGGATGGTACACTCGAGAGCTTTGTGGACACCTTTCTTGCCAAGTATGCCTGTAGGGACCTGGGCAAGTTGTATCTATCTGGTCATAGGCATGGACGCGCGCTTGGCTGATGGGTCTGCCTATTTATCGCAGCAGAAGTACATCTCGGCTGTGGTGACTGGGTGTGGTTTGGATGAGGCCGAGTCTACCTCCTCGCCTGTAGCAGTGCCGGGGACGATGATATCACATTGTCGGGAGCAACATTCTGACATCCCCGACAGACCTTTGCCAGGGCAGCTGAATTTGTTGGCTCAGTGTACAGGAAACAAGGCCGGACATTTTGTCTTCTGCATCTGCACTGTTTAGCTTCAGTGCCACCTACGGCCCTGAGTATTTTGATGCACTGAAACGGGTGCTCATATATCTAACGGGTACTCACACCTATGAACTGGTGTTGTGAGCCACCGTGGCAAGAGGGGGCGCGGACAGTGCACTTCCCTTGGCGGTGCATGCTGCTGCGAGCCACGGTGGCAGCAAGCTCGCAGGGAAATGTACATATGGGACAGCTGTCGTTTCTGAGTGGAAGTTTAATGGCCTACTCGTGTATCATACAGAAGTGTGTAACTACGTCCACCACTGAAGCTGAGGTGACTGCCATGTCAGAAGGGGCACGGAAGGCAGAATACATTCTGAACGTGGTCAGTGATATCATTACAGTGGTTCTCCCAGTACCCGTGTACTGTGGCAATCAACCTTGGAGCTCACTGCCTGGCCTCTGACTCTAACGACATGGACGAAGTGGGTATTATTGAACCACGGTATACGGTGATAACGCAGCAGAATCTTCACAAAACCTTTGAAAGCAGCCAGCTTCAGGTGCCTTTGGACTGGGCAACAAGGACTTGGACTGGGCAACAAGGACTTGGACTGGGCATCAAGGACTTGGACCGGGCAACAAGGACTTGGACACCACGGCTGATACATTCACCAAGCCACTACCTGCAACGAGCTTCGTGACAGATCACTTTGACGAAGATACGGAGGAAGCAAACTGAATTGCACCATCCCAACAACTGGAGCTAGAGAATGGGCACCACTCCCCATGACTGGAGCTGGAGAGTAGGCGCCTTCCCCAAACTGAGCTAACCCTTCACCCTTCACAAGGGATGTTAGAATATGCCATGCCTGATCGACATAAAGACTGACTGCCTAACCTGTATAGGAAGTATGCTTCCTCAAACTCTCAAGAAACCCTGGGAAAACACCAAGTATGGGACTGTTTAGGGTTGTAAACCTCGAGGGTCAGAGCACGGCCGTTAGCTCAAAGTAAACAACAAACGACACAGATGTATCTGTGATCGTAAATCTATTGTGACAGTGTCGGACCCGTAAAGTATGAGGGATCCTGATGCTGTCACGGTGAGCGGGAAGCTTGCGCGACGTGGATCAGATCAAGAACTGAATTCGCGAGCTTCAACTGAAAACCTGCGGAATCGCCTAGTAAGTTGCGAGCGCTTGGATAATCTCTCATGTCAGTTCGCAATGCGAAACAGTGAAAAGCGCTTTTGATGAAATGATAACATGCTTTTCGCGATACTGCAACTGAAATTCCAACAAGGACCCCGACGTTGGCACCATACATGACATCACAGCAGGCAGGTACCCCTTACTGGCACCATACCATGCCACGTAGCAGCTCGCTGATGTTGGCACCATACATGAGATCACAGCCGGCAGGTACCCCTTACTGGCACCATACCGTGCCACGTAGCAGCTCGCCGATGTTGGCACCATACATGACATCACAGCCGGCAGGTACACCTTACTGGCACCACACCGTGCCGCGTAGCAGCTCGCCGATGTCGGCACCATACATGTCGTGACAGCAGGCAGGTACGCCTTACTGGCACCACACCGTGCCGCGTAGCAGCTCGCCGATGTTGGCACCATACATGACATCACAACCGGCAGGTACACCTTACTGGCACCATACTGTGCCACATAACAGGTAACCGATGTTAGCACCATACATGCCGTGACAGCCGGCAGGTACACCTTACTGGCACCACACCGTGTCAAAAATGAAGCAGGTCGCCGATGTCGGCACCATACATGCCGTCGCAACTGGCAGGGCCGCCTTACTGGCACCACATCGTGCCCCGTGGCAGCTCGTCAATGTCGGCACCATACAATCATGCCGTGACAGCAGGCAGGTACCCCTTACTGGCACAATACCGTGCCACATAACAGGTAACCGATGTTGGCACCATACATGACATCACAGCCGGCAGGTACACCTTACTGGCACCATACCGTGCCATATAGCAGATAACCGATGCTGACACCATACATGCCGTAACAGCAGGCAGGTACACCTTACTGGCACCACACCGTGCCACGTAGCAACTTGCCGATGTTGGCACCATACAATAAGTCATAGCCAGCAGGTACACCTTACTGGCACCACACCATGCCACGTAGCAGCTCGCCGATGTTAGCATAGATACACCTTATTTGCGCCAAACCGTGCCACGTGGCAGCTCCCCGCTGTTGGCACCATAAACGCCGTCGCACCCGGCAGGTACGCCTTACTGGCACCACACCGTGCCACGTAGCAGCTCGCCGATGTTGGCACCGTACATCACGTCACAGCCGGCAGGTGCGCCTTACTGGCACCACACCGTGCCCTGTGGCAGCTCGCTAATGTTGGCACCATACATGACGTCACAACCGGCAGGTACACCTTACTGGCACCACACCGTGCCACGTATGAAGCAGGCCACCGATGTCGGCACCATACAAGGCGTGGAAGCCAGTAGGTACACCGTACTGGCACCATACCGTGCCACGTATGAAGCCGGTCACCGATGTCGGCACCATACATGACGTCACAGCCAGTAGGTACACCTTACTGGCACCACACAGTGCCACGTAGCAGCTCGCTGATATTGGCACTATACACGCCGTCACAGCCGGCAGGTTCACCTTACTTGCACCGCACTGTGTCACGTATGAAGCAGCTCGCCGATGTCAGCACCATACATGCCGTCGCACCCGGCAGGTACGCCTTACTGGCACCACACCGTGCCACGTATGAAGCAGCTCGCCGATGTCGGCACCATACATGACGTCGAAGCCAGTAGGTACACCTTACGGGCACCACACCGTGCCACGATGAAGCAGCTCGATGTTGGCACCATACATGACGTCGAAGCCAGTAGGTACACCTTACTGGCACCACACCGTGCCATGTAGCAGCTCGTTGTTGTTGGCACCATACATGACGTCACAACCGGCAGGTACACCTTACTGGCACCATACGGTGCCACGTAGCAACTCGCCGAGGTCGGCACCAACCATGCCGTCAAAGCCGGCAACTACACCTTACTGGCACCATACCGTGTCACGTAAGAAGCAGCTCCCCGATGCTGGCACCATACATGCCGTTGCAGCCGGCAGGTACACCTTACTGGCACCACACCGTGCCCCTTATGAAGAAGCTCGCCGATATTGGTGCCATACTGTACCTGACGTCGCAGCCGGCAGGTACACCTTACTGGCACCACACTGTGTCACGTATGAAGAAGCTCGCCGATCTTGGCACCATACATGCCGTCACAGCAGGCAGGTACACCTTACTGGCATTACACTGTGTCACGTATGACGCAGCTCGCCGTTGTTGGCACCATTTATGAAGTCGCAGCAGGCAGGTACGCCTTACTGGCACCACACCGTGCCACGTATGAAGCAGCTCGCCGTTGTTGGCATCATACATGACGTCGCAGCAGGCAGGTTTTCTTTATTGACACCACACCGAGTCACGTATGAAGAAGCTCGCCGTTGTTGGCATCATACATGACGTCACAGCAGGCAGGTACCCAGCGCGTGGCCTCGGGCCTGCGCTCCTTGGCGGGCCGTGCCGTGCATGTTTGTTTTCAGTTGTTGCAAGGACAGAGCAACTGCGGAGGCTTTTTCATCAGCGGACATATCACTGTATATACCGTAGGGTACAGCCGCGCATCTCTTGTCTCCTGCACTTACGTCTCGGAGCTACAAGTCTAGCTGCGATGCTTGCGACGGCTGCAAGCTCAAATGTGTCACTTTCCGACGAGAACTGGCAATTTCCTAGCCTCGCGCTCTCACCGATACAGCTTTAACCCGAAATATCGTAACTCAAATACGGCGGCGGAAAGCAACCGGCGAGAAAGAGATTGCACAACCTGCTAAACTGGTCACTTCTTATCACTCGCTTGGAACGTCAGTTCAAAGTGAACAGTTGAATGGCGGAAGCTGTTAAACTCTGAAAGCGCAGCTTTAAGCCTGGTCTTCCAGCAGGCTTCTTCACTTCGACTCTCAAACAAGCACATTCCCTTCATATTTCACTGTGCGACTGTTAACGTCCTAAGCCTCAGAAACTGGGACAACATGCTTATTTAGCGAACTCCAAAGGCGGGCCTCACCGTGTGCCACACGTTGATCACGTGCACGTCAGTGCGGTCTGCGTTTCCCAACATCAAAAACGAAATACAACGTATAAACTAGTCAGCAGAAGTAGGTTATGCATACACCGAGACATTCCGTGTTCCACGAAAAGTTGAAGTGTGAGCACAGAACAAGTCGCTGAAACGCGTGCGCCGGGGAAATAAGGCGAGTCCTCCCTACCAGGTCTTGTCAGTCTAAGCTGCTAGGGCCCGATGCTCACCGGCGAAATTGGCAAGCAGTCAGGAAGGATGCGCGTTACGGTTTTGTTTAAACGTGTTGTTGTATAGTTGGTGGGTGTTGAGAGGCGTGTTCTGATGATCCTTCGCTTGTGCCCTATAAACACGGATTAAACAACAGATCTGTTGACAGTCGATCACGGTTGTTTCCAGGCAGCAGGCGAGCGGAATAAGCGATGCAGCGGTTACTGCTGCTCCTGATGACGCTGCTCGTGATGACGTGTCACGGCGGTTTAGTCATCTAATGAAACGAGACGGAATTGCTCTGAAACGAATCGGACTCGTTCGATCGCTGTCATAGTCTCGTCGGTAAATCGCAGCAGTCAGATCACGCTTGTTTCGCGTTTCCCCATCGAAGTTTTTTACGTCAGAGAGGTTCATGAGTGTTAAGGGCCGCAGTGCAGCAGTGTGTTTAATCTGCGCAAATCAGTGAACATGAACTTGATTGAACATAATATATCAACTCAAATAAGTTGTAAGTCCGAGATCCTAGTCTTGCTCTACATATGTGATTGCTGGGTAGTTAGGGTAGTTAGGGGGGTATCACGGAGAGACTGATTTCACCCCCCACTATAAGGTGGGGGCCTTGACAAGAAGTGAGAAATATATATACAACGTTGTATAAGGATAATTATATATGTGTCGGGCGCTGAGGAGCGGAACTGTCTCGCAGGGGCAGGTGCTCGTGCTCTCGGATACTCAGATGATATAAAATACTGAGAAAGGTGTTTTGTAGCACACCGTGACAAACGTGACAACGGACACTGGTGACACATCGGGCTGAGGGGTGACAGACAGGAGACCCACTGTGCCCCCCCCTTACAGTGGGGGTGGCAAGATTGGGCTCCCCGTGACACCACCTCACCCTGTGGGGTTGAGGTGTCACCAGGCAAAGAGACAGGAGCACTACAGGGTCTAGGGGCCAAACTGGCCCGAGCAGTCCGGCATGTGCCATCCCAAGATGTCCAAAAGTCTGTTGCTAACTAAATCTTGCTGAGATTCAGTAGTTCAGTATCACGTATGACGTATGACAGTGACAGTGACAGTACAGTGACTTCCTACCTGTACTCAGTAGTTCGACTTCGGTAGCTTAGACTGTGACACACGATATGATTGCCTAGTGACGGCCTCAGAGCTTAGATAGCCTGAGAGTCGTGTATTCATTTCTATCTTTTGATATACCCGATTGCCTCGCTCAAACCCTACGGCGTTCAGCGTTTTCACTGTGTCACTAGGACATTCTAGTAGGCTATAGGCCCACCACTTGCCTAAAGTGGTTTTGATTCAAAGCCACTAAATGGCTGGCTAAAGCTGTAGAGGGGCGAGCGTGGCTGAGTAGGTAGAATGTTGCGGGGTGCCGCGTTTTCGCGGCACAACTGACTGCGTGGATGGAGAGGTAAGCGCGACGAGTGGCGGAGGAGAGTACGGAGAAGATGGGTCAGAGAGCGCTGGGGCCCCCGATGGTATGCAGCATTGCGCAGAGTTTGGTACTGAGTGGTTCGCGACACGTTCAAAAGGCCATGACCTCGGACATCGACAAGCGCGGAGACCTCGACCTTACTCTCCTACTTTCCGCCCACCCCCGCCGCTCCGCATTTTTCCTCACTACTCTATACGTCTTTACCCGTATCATTTTACCTTAATTTGCCACGCTTGCCCCTTGTTTGTGAACTTTGAGCGGATCTTGAAATCTTGCGGGCGACTTGGCCGTTTTTGACCGCTTGTAACTTGCGGACCACTTGAGCTCAGACATTTTCCTTTGAAGGGTGTTTTTACTTCACCATTACCGGCCGTGTTACCGAGTTTCGTGGGCATCGGAGCAGATTTTGAATTTATCTTGGATTTGGCCCCTTCCTTGAGGGGGGCTCACCCTTATCGTTAGGGTTTCATCCATTCGGTGCTTCGCTTACGGTTGCCATGGCTGCCGTGGATCCTTCTGATGGATTCACCACTCCGGTTCCGGCTGGGATCGACACGCGGAGGGCGCTTCCCTTCAGCGACGGCCCTGAGGAGCCTGTGCCCCCTACACCTGTGAAGCATCGCCCACTTGCGGGTGATGAGACAGGCGGTGCTGTGATTGTCAGGGAGTTTCTTAAAGACTGCCAGACTATTCTCCGCGAGCCTGGTCACCGAGCCAGCATCATCCAGCAAGTTCGTGACCAGTGCCGGCCCACTCACATCAAAGCATCGGAGTGGGTTTTCGACATCGACAAGATCAAAGGCCAAGTGCCTCGGGAAATTGCATTGGACCGCTTCAGTCAAGCGGTAAAAACCCAGCTAACTGACTTCAATCTCCAGTTTGCCACGGTATTCCACCCGACAGACCTCACCACGACTGTTCTTCCTGAGGCCACTCGTATTCTCTACCGCATCCTGACGTCATTGGTGCGTGGATCATGCCTTCGGCTCATTGAGGAGTCGGCTACGGTGTCTCCGGATGATGGGCGCCGTGCATGGCTCGTCATCTGCCGGGCCGTTGCCAGGCGACGCAGGCCGTGGGTTTCCCATGGCTACCTGTTCGAGACAGCTCCGGCGATTGAGCTGCTGGAGGATGTTGACCCCGAGCCCTATATTAAGGGTTTCATGCAGCACCACACCGCTATCCGGTCCGAGCTCAGACCTGGTGTAGAGCCTGACGATGTGTGGGGTGTGGGAATCGCCTTGGACCTCCTCACCCTTCGCATGTGCCCTCTGTATTATAAGGATCTTCTGCAGGAGTGGAGTTCTAAGACGGCCGAAGGCAGGGAGAAGCGGGCTCTCGGGATTCAGCAGTTCACGCTGGCTGTGAAAGCCTTTCACCAACAGAAAACAGAGGAAAAGAAGCTGCTTAGAGAGAAGAAGAAAAAGGATGGGGTCTCCGCATTGGCGGCCTCACTTCTCTCTGGGGAGTCCCCTTCTGCCGCCCTTCTGGCCCGTGCGGGCATCCCGCAGACTCGCATTGTTGGTGGCCGCAGGCGTGACGAGCCCAGACACCCGCCACAGACTCGGGATGCTCAGCCGCAGGCAGCCGGACAGGGTGCTCACCGGTCTGGGGGCGACAGGGGTACAGCTCCCCGCGCCAGACCGGCCCGCGGCGGGAAGAATCGACAACAGAACATGAAGGGGCACAGGAAGGGCTCTCACCCTTCCCCTCATGCCCCTCCACCGCGGACTCAGGGGCAGCGGCAGCCTGCATCTGGTGGTTCACCGACTGCCTTGCGGGTGACACGGGATGCACAGGGCCGCCACACGGTCCAGTGTTGGGACTGTGGCGGCCCTCACTTCCGCCGTGATTGCCCTGGAGGGGTGCAGAGTGCGCATGTGGCGGGGTTCCACCCCGAGGGCACGCCTATTGCGGACATCCTGTCAGAGCTGGATGCGGCTTTCCTCGATCCGGAGGAGGAGGTGTATGAGTCATGCTTATACTCTTACTCATTGGAGCTCGGGGAGGCACCGCTTGACCTCCCCGCGGCTCAGGCGGCTGCCGTTGTGCCACACTCTGCAGTTGACAGTGAGGAGCCGTGGACTGAGTCGGAGTGGGCTATCTGGGACTCATGTGGCCGCTCGGAGGAGCAGTACTACGACGCTGTCAACCGCTTCAACTCGTACCAGGACCCTGACGATGGGGACTGCCCCGACGGTGAGATGACACCTACTCAGCTCCATGTTGCCGTGCGCCAGCCCCTGGACCCTGCAGTGTCTAAGCAGCACTTCAGTGTTGAGCCGCAGCAGCCAGCGGTGCCGGCAGCCGACGTGCAGATCACGACAACCAACACCGAATTCCCTGGAGCTGTGCAGCTGGTGAGCACGGCACCGCAGTCCCGGCCCAGGGGTCAGGGTGGCCCGGGCCGCAGGCCCTATGGGGCGGGTCACTTCATGTACATGAGTCTGCTGTGCATTCTAGCATTCTCTGGCACGGCAGATGCGGTGCAGTCTGGTGGTGCCTCCGGTGCTGTGCTGGAGGTGCACCCACGGGCTCTGGTGCTTTGGCATGCTATCACCTGGGGTCTGGCTGTCTCGGCCTGTCTTCCTGCCGTTGGTGCCAGGACTCCCGTACGCACCTGGCGACACCTTGTCAACCGGCAGTCACCAGCGGGCGGGCACCAGCCCTCAACAACCCAGCCTCCGGCGGGTGAGCCCCGTACCTCTCGCCGCTCCTCACCGGTCTGGACTGCTGTTCTGGTTATCTGTAGCCTGGCTCTCTGTACCTCGGCACTACTGTTTGGGTACTCTCTGGGTCTGCGGCAGTCAGTCAGGCAGTCAGTCAGTCAGTCAGTCAGTCAGCTTACCCCGCCAGCAGGGGGGTCCGTCGGCCGTTCTGCTGGTCAGCTTTTCTCAGCTGATGGACTGGCTACCGGTGATACCGGCTTATGTCTGGTCTCTGGTTATGCTGTGGGTACGTATGCTTCTGTGGAGCTTGGTGTACTGTCTGGTCAGCTTGGGTCAGTTACAGTGGTCTACCCTCTGGTACCCGCTGGCTATACTGGTATTCTGGTCTATGGCAGTGCAGAGTCAGTTCCGTTATATGTGCCCGACGAGGAGTGGGCTGCTTCTGGATTCAGTTCTCTGGCCAGTGCTGTCCCTGCACCCGTCCGGGTTGACAGGGGCATCGTGTGTGACTCTGGAGCCACATGTGTCATGTGCGGGGACCTGTCGGCCTGCACCGACGTGGACTACACCCGTACGGTGGCCTTCACCATGGTTACGGCTGGGTCTCACAGGACGGATGCTACTGTGACATTCCATCTGTATGGGGTCTGTATCCAGGACGGAGCCATCGACCACTTCGTTCTCCCAAACTCACACTATAAAGCCGGCTGCCGCACTCTCCTGTCTTCTCGGGTTATGCTTTCCCTCGGCTTCGGGTCCCCCGACCTTGTGTCCCTCACTTACACCCACCTGCCTACTGGCCGTGTCTATCGGATCATTGACTCTGGCACGGACTATATGTGGGCGGAGGTCCCTGAGGGGGCAGCCAGTGCACTCACCCAGACTGTCTCACGTGTCCGCACCGGTGAGATCTGTGACTGGATGTGGGCACGCTCAGAGTATGCCAAGTGGGCTTTCCTGAAGGGCTCGCCTGCTGCCCTGGCCAAGACCGGGGAACACAACTTTGACATCTCCCTCTTCGGAGACGACCTCCCCCCCGGCGTGGGTAACAACCAGACCTGCCCAGTCAGGTATTCACTGTCTGATTCCTGCTGGGGTCACCTCTGGGCCGGTGCCTATATATATGGCAACCCGCCCTTTGACAGACTCACCTGTGAGCGGATGCTCAAGAAGGCCAACCGGGACTTTGCAACCGACCCCGAGCACACGGTATTCCTCTTCTTGATTCCCCAGTCACACCTCAGTACATTCAGGCAGCACCTTATTCATTGGGAGGTGCTACATGTGTACCCAGCTGGCACGGAGGGCATATTCAGCTACCGTCGTGAGCACACCTATGCTGGACGGCCCCTTCAGTCGGCTGGCTCGGAGGGCGGGGGGGACCGTGTCTTCATTGCCGGTACCCCGTTCCCGGTGGCTATCATCTACCGTGATCGGTACACGTCCATGAGGTTCACCCCTGAGAGGTGGTGCCATTCCGCATATGCTCATGCTCATGGTCTCAGGCTGGCTCAGCTCATGGACCTTGGTGTTGACATCGCCCGGCCTGGCACTACAGTTACCCGGGAGCAGCTGCTGTCTCACAGGACCTGTGCTGAGGCCTGTGCTGTGTGTGCCCGTATGCGGACAGTGCAGCCGAGTCCGAAGCACCCTCCGGCTGACAGATACAAGGCTCAGAAGCCTGGATCTATGTGGGCTGCTGATGCTACAGGCCCGATCACGCCTATTGGCTATGACGGGTCGAGGTACCGCTGGACCTTTGTGGAGTTCACTGTGAGGTTTACACTTTGCTACTTCTCTGCTGAGAAGTCGGCATACAGCTTCATCTGGCTCAGTTCCTGGCAGATGTTGTTCATCACGGCTTTGCCTGCACTGGCCTAGTTCTCCGCACTGATTGTGCCCCGGAGCTGTGTGACCCTGCAGCACAGGCTCTGTACAAACACCATGGCATCAAACACCTGCAGTCGTCACCCACCCTGCACTGGCAGAACTTCATGGCTGAATATGTGATTGGTAAGATCTCGTCGGTCTCCCGTGCACTCCTGGAGACAGCCGGTATGGACCTCACCTACTGGCCTCTTGCAGACAGTCATGCCTGCCTGCTATGGGATATCCTGCCTCATGGGCGGGACGCCGTGGTGCCATTCTATCACCTTATGGGCTATCACTTTACCTACTCCCGTATCGAGATATTCGGCACCCTGTGCACTGTGGCCATGGATGCTCAGCAGATGCGGGCCCGCCATCCGGGGGTCTCCAAGAAGCGGACCCCCCGGGCCTGGCAGGGGCGGTTTGTGGGCATCAGCCTCAGGTCCTCGGCCTACAAGGTACTAGACCTGGAGAGGAACAAGGTTATTTCCGAGGGCCGGCCAGACTTCATCAGAAACTACTCAGAGTTCGGGCAGGTGATGTCATCGTTCCCTGCCCCCGCTCCCGACGAGCAGCACTCCGCACCCGTGCCCAGTGACAGGCCGGAGCCGTGGAAGGACTACACCACTGACATGGTGGTGACAGTCCATTCCGTGGCTGCCTATTATGACACCCGGGACGGTGAGACCTATGCCACCGTGCAGTTGCTTGACACTGGTTCAGCAGACACTTTCTGGACCACCGCCCAGCAGTATGTCATGGCTGACCCTGCGGGCACTGCTTGGTTTGACTTAGTCCACTGGCTGGACCGCCGCAGGGTCATTGACTGTGTCAACCAACACTACCCGCTCTGGACTCTGGCTAAGGCTCAGGAGGCCCGCGGTGATCCGCTGTATCCGGCACTCATTGTGTCCACGGACATGAGGCGGTCCAGGTCCTATGGGGTGCTCTTCCGGCCTATGGCCTACGGTGATGTGACTGCCCCACGTGCCTATGCCATGGACCTCCGTGCCAGTCTGGTGGTGTTCCCTGATACCCACAGTGCTTGCCACCTTCCCTTCTCCGACCACCCGGAGCAGGACCAGTGGCTCCTTCCGCACTATGTGGTCCCACCAGAGGACACGGTCGGTACGTTGCCGGCCAGCGGCACACTCAGCTTCTGTCATATCTCTGCTGACCTCGCCGAGCGCCTGTACCACACTGCAGCTCCTGATCTGCCACTGCCGGGTGGGTACCGCCAGGCACTGTCTATGCCTGATGGGGCTCAGTGGGAGGAGGCTATTACCGGTGGGGAGGTGCAGCCTCTGATTGACCAGGGTAAGATAGAACCGGTGGAGGTGCTACCCGACGGTGAGATCGCCACCAGCACCATCTTTGTGCTGAATAAGCCCTGGCTGGAAGCCACGGGATGGTCTACCGCCCGTCCAAATTCATAAAGCTCGGATGGCCGTGGCTGCCACGTGTAATAAATTCCCCAAATTTCGCTAAAATTCACCTAAATTTATTTCGCAAATTTCGCATGGAGGCCCCTAAATTTCTCGTGAATTTCTCCGCAATTTGGCCCCTCTAAAATAACAGCCCAAATTTCGCATAAATTTCCCCGAGTTTTAAAGGGGTTTTACGGCGTATACCTGATACGTTTGGTAGCTTGAAATGACGGTATGTTATTATTACTTCCCCCGCCCGCTCAACGCGATATTCGAATTGCGGTGAGAGTATGTTATTATTACTTCACCCGCCCGCTCAACACGATATTCGAATTGCTGTGAGAATATGTTATTATTACTTCCCCGCCCGCTCAACACGATATTCGAATTGCTGTGAGAATATATGTTATTATTACTTCCCCCGCCCGCTCAACACGTTATTCGAATTGCTGTGAGAATATATGTTATTATTACTTGGACCCCCGCCCGCTCCGCACGTCATTGCGCGCTCATGAATCGCCAACGCCGGTCCACTACCACTTCCGCGGTTGCGCTTGAACCTATCGAATGGGTTTACGAGCGGCTGCAAACCTTTATCGCGCGCACGTCGCTCTAAGACAGTGAGCTCATTCTCTTCAGTTTCTTCTTCCTCAACTTCACTCTCGGATCCATCGTCGTTATCCGCATAGCAACTAGCTAGTTGACTAGCCCAGCCTGCATCCCCCATTTCGAATGTTCCTGTGGTGCGGTCGGGTGCCCTGCGTGTCAAGTCCTTGCTTCTTTGTTGATATACGAACTCCGAGACCTTAGCACAAACCGTGCACTACTGTGGTTTCATGCTGTGGACGCGATCGGACGATTGTACAAACGGAGTGTAAGCCGCAGGATTGCGTAGGATGGCGTAAAAAGTCGCGAAATTCGCCGATCGCGTGGGTTTCGTCAAATTTCGCGAGTTTTTGAAGATTTCGCGGTCAAATTTCGCGATTTTACCCCCCAAATTTCGCGAAATTTCAAAAAAAATTTGACCGGAGGAAAAGCACCCAAATTTCGCAAAAAATTTCGCGAAATGTAGGGAAAGGGCTAGCCACGTGGCACTGGGGCTACACCCAAGCTGAGACCGCATGCACGGTAGCAGACCTGCCCACCTTCCGCCTTCTCTTCATCCTGTCTATTATCTTTGCTGGTATGGGGGTTATGGTCTATCACTTTGACGTCAGTCAGGCCTTTGTTCATGCCCGTCTGGAGGTTCCCATATATGTGCGGTTCCCCTCTGGGTATATGTATAAGGGCAGATATGGATATGCCAAGCTGCTCTATGCTCTCTACGGGCTACGGACGGCTGGTGCTTCCTGGCAGAAGCTGGCCAACAAATTCATGAAGTCCTTCACCTATCAGGGAATGCACTTCACCCAGTCCACATATGACCCGTGCCTATACTATATTGTGACCTCTGTGTTCGTGGCCTTCGTGGCTGTCTATGTGGATGACTTCGGGCTGACATGTGATGATGCCTTCCACCAGGCTTTCTGGGCAGCTTTCCAGGCGGCATTCAAGAGCAAGAATCTTGGCCGTATGACAGCCGTCCTGCAGCTTGCGGTTGACTATGATCGGTGGGGCATTGCACTGTCCCAAACCAGGCAGATCAAGGAGCTCATGTCCAAGTTCAAGCTTCCGGCCAAAACCTTTCACAATCCGATGGATGTGAACCTCGTTATCCAGAAGCCGGAGCACCCTGATCTCACCCTTGTCACCCCGTATCTCTCACTGCTTGGGTCCCTGCTGTGGATTGCACGGTGCACCAGGCCAGATGTGTATTACTCAGTCATATATCTGGCACAGTTCTCCTCATGCCCCTCGGCTCAGGCCTGGGAGGCACTTCAGAGAGTGGCTCAGTATCTATACTTCACACGGCACTACCGTATCCGTTATGCTTACCCCAGTGCACCGCTTTCTGTGCTCACAATACAGGTGTATTCGGATGCTGACCATGCTCGTGACAAACTGAACGGGTGCCTCTCCTACTCGGGGGGCATTGTATTCCTCAACGGCATGGTCCTTCATTGGGTATGTGCCCGCCAGACTGATGCTGAGATGTCCTCCACTGGATCTGAGTATGTGGCCGCCTCTGTGGTTGGGCAGCGGGCCATGTCTGCTATCCATATGATTGTGGAGATGTTCGGCTTTATCAGAATTACGCAGCAGGAGCCGGGTGTGTCTGCTCTGGCTCTGTCTACGGCCTTCCCTGCAGCTGACACTTCTTGGATGCAGAGGGCGGCCACGTTCTTCGAGAATCATGCTATGGGTCATGGTCAGATGGGCCCCGCCTCCCCCCTACACTACCAGGAGGCTGAGCCTGTTCCTGACAGCAGCCTGTATGCCCTGCCTCACGCGGTGCCGGTACCATATGATGGCACGGGCTACGAGGACGGTCCGCGGGAGTACCACTCTCAGCGGTCTGGCATGTATGGTACCTCTGGACCCTTCATTCCCAGGCTGGAGCTCCCGGTGGCTGTCATGATTGACAACCAGGCGGCCTCCTCCATTCTGAGGAATGTCATGCTATCCACCAAGATTAAGCATGTGTTGATCCGTTTTCACTGCTTTCGGGGTGGGTGTGTGCTGGGTACCTAGTGCCTGTTTACATCAACACTTTACTCAACCTGGCTGATATCTTCACCAAACCTCTTCCTGGGCTCAAGGACAAGGTGCGGGTGATCATCAGCATGATCGAGTCCTTCATGGACGTGATCCGCCCGCACCCCAGTGGTGCGGGTGACTCCTAGGTTCTCTGGTCCTCTGTCCGGCTGAGCTGCAGGCCTATGAGCCGGCAGCGGTCGGGCAAGGGGTCTTTCTGGTCTGACTGGATTGATGCCCTTTGACGTGGTGCCCTTCTGGACTGGACTTTGTGTTCGTGGACAGACTGGTACCTATGACCTGCCCTATGAGACCTTAGACACCGACAGCTCTACTCTGACCTTAAGCACATCTGACTGGATTCTGGCCTTTGACTACATCCTGTACCTCTTTGACATCTTCTATGACCTCGAGTACTGGTTGACCGTCGAGCTGAGCAGCATCAGATGAGAGTATCTATCGGGGAGCGAGATCTGGCGGAGACCAGTCACTATTTTCATATCCTTGTGGCAGTCCACCTAGTTGGCATGCATATACTAGTACTTTAGCATTCGGTTTAGAGGGTTAGCCGGAAGCGGGGATGGCGGCAGGTCGGCCCTTTGGTTGATGTTGTCCTGATCCGTGGACGGGGACCTCTTAGTTTGCATTAGCTACCTGTTTCACATTCTTGTGCCACCTCAGCCGAGGTGGTGTGCTGAGATTCAGTAGTTCAGTATCACGTATGACGTATGACAGTGACAGTGACAGTACAGTGACTTCCTACCTGTACTCAGTAGTTCGACTTCGGTAGCTTAGACTGTGACACACGATATGATTGCCTAGTGACGGCCTCAGAGCTTAGATAGCCTGAGAGTCGTGTATTCATTTCTATCTTTTGATATACCCGATTGCCTCGCTCAAACCCTACGGCGTTCAGCGTTTTCACTGTGTCACTAGGACATTCTAGTAAATCTAAAGAGTTCGGCTCCCTCGAGAGTCAATCACAAACCGTGTAGGCATGGAGAAGGGTCCTTTCGGAACTGTGATGCTGAAACTCAATCTTGCTTTGCTGCCGAGCCGGATATCGATGCACCCTGGAACTTCGGGATCCACGGAACGGAGCGGAGAGCCGGCCAATCGGCGTCATCGTCGTCCACGGAGGTGTTGGGCATGGGCCCCGGCTCGTCACGATCGAGCAAAGGGCGGAACGGGAATGCGGCTGCGCCATCGTCGCCATCGCCGCCATCGCCGTCCACAGCCGCATGCTGTAATGAAGGTGAGCCACGGCTCTCGGAGGTCCACGGGGGACATGGGGCTGCGGCAGGAGGTGCACCACCGACGGGCTGAGCCCAGGCAGCGACGGTATGGCGCTTCGGAGCTTTCGGAGCCTCGCTCGGGCGGTGCTCTCGAAGGTGCAAACGATGCGGTGCATGCGTAGGGGCACACCCCCTCCGTGGCGAGGTGTCCATCGGTGACGCCCCAAAAGCGGAAGCATGAAATAATGCACGGGAAGCCGACCCCCTCCCACACCAAGTGGGGGACACGGGGGTTTTGGGCCGGCTTCCAATCTCCGACGGGCTTGACGATGTTGCCGCGAGTGCGTACGGCGTTAAACGTAGCACCACCGGCTCCGTCCGCCCGTGCCCTGCCACCACCGGCGCCCGAAGATGGAGGAGTGGCTAGGCGGGAGAGGTGCCCCTCGGTCTGCCACACCGTGGCAATGCGGAGGGCGAGGGTGGAAAATGTAAACCTGTGGCCAGCGGCGAGCTCACGTAGCACCACCAGATAAAGTGGGGACACGGGGGAGCTCGCCGCTGACCGGCTGAGGACGTGTCGAAGATCTTGTACACGTCCAGCGTCGTCATAGTTGGGATGAAGGCGGTGATGCTTGTCGCCCAGGACGCGGAGAACCGTGAGCTGCGGGGCGGGGTCGGCGGTCTCGTCAATCTTCGTGTCTCGCAGCTTCGTCCAGAAGCGAAAAGTGTCGGGGTCCGTGGAGGCCTCGACATGGTACCGTAGGCGCTGCAAGGCGCAACGTCCATCGCGTGGGTGGACTCGAGCGGACTCCTGGTACTGTAGAGCGCCAGAGCCGTACCGTCGAGGTGGACGCCCTTGAGGATGATGAAAATGAGCTCGTTCAGCGACCAGTGGTACTCAAGGTACTCGTGTTCCAGGTCGAAGAGCTTGTCGTACTCGTAGTGGGAGATGGGGGACAGGACGTGGCGAAGATTCCCAAGAAGGACCGCGAAGTCGGTCTCGGAGTCCTGGCCGTCGAGCGTGTACCCCTTCTGCGGCTTGAAGCCATGGGAGCGGAGGACCTTCACGAGTTCCTCACCGTAGGTGAAGGCGTAGTCCAATTTCTCGGCGTACTCATACTGTTGTGATGCTCGGACTGGGGTGGACTCCCAGACCGAGGCATCTCGATGAAAATCGGCGGAGGTGGCAGCCAGCGAGATGAACGGCGGCTTGCTGATCAGCGCGGACATGCGCACCACCGGATCGGGATCTTGTCCCGGCGTGCGGGAACCCCTCTGAGGAGAAGGGGCCGCAGAGCCAGGGAGTGCGGAACCTGCAGGGGTACCAGAAGCAGCCGCGGCGGCACGCGCGGAGCGGAGGGACTCCACCACAGGTCGAGGGCTTCGGCGGTTGGAAACCATAACATCTGGAAGCACGTAATCGGTAATGTTTGAAAATGCGTAAAAACAACCGGGCTCAACTGTAGCCCAAATTGTCCACGGTTTGGTGATAAAATGTTGGACTCGGCCGCGATCTTCAACGGTGGCCGGGGTCTGGTGAAAGTCGCTGCCGTAAGGACGAAACAACTGCCGTCGGTGTGCGGCGGATTCGAGGAAGTTCGGTTCGCCCTCCAAGGATCAAAAGTAAACAACGAGCACCCACAAGTGGTGGCCGATAACCTGACAAGAAGTGAGAAATATATATATAAGGATATATGCTGGATGTGACACACCGACAGTAAAGACTGTCACCTGTCACTTCCTATAGTAGGCTGGGTGACCGTCACCAGTAGACGGGAAACACCCGTTAGTATTTAGGTGTATCTCTTTTATCAATCTGAGACTTTTACCGTTCTGATATCGAAACCCTTAACTCAGGGTTTATTCTCCGTTATCCGATATATACACCCGACTATATATCTGACAATATATATATGTCGGGCGCTGAGGAGCGGAACTGTCTCGCAGGGGCAGGTGCTCGTGCTCTCGGATACTAAGATGATATAAAATACTGAGATAGGTGTTTTATAGCACACCGTGACAAACGTGACAACGGACACTGGTGACACATCGGGCTGAGGGGTGACAGACAGGAGACCCACTGTGCCCCCCCCTTACAGTGGGGGTGGCAAGATTGGGCTCCCCGTGAGGCCTGTCTCCTGCTTTCCCCCCTCGGAGTGCAGTGCGTGTGTCACTCTGCCGTGACTTGCCGATCCGTCAGTCCGCGATAGTAAAACCTACAGTATGTCCATTTTATCTATCTTAGACTTCCGAGAGTTCCGCTGCCCGTGCTTGCCTGACCCGCATACATATATATATATATATATGCACGCAGGCAAAGAAAGCTGTGCAGTGACGCATACGGGTTTCGCAGTCCAAAAGATGAGATAATAAAATAACTTGGGTGTTTTATTATCGGTCGGCTGGCAAGATGCAAGTGACACCACAGGGCGAGGGGTGACACAGAAAGAGACGATCACCCCCAGTTTATGTGGGGGGCGAAAGTTTGTCTCTCCATGAGTGTGCTCGATCATCAAGGGGGGGGGGGGGTGGTCTTTGCAAGAAGGTCGCGGGGAGTGGAGGGTGACGGCCGTGGACGAGTGCGCGGAGGCCGATACTTGTTAGGATTTGTAGATTGTCTCGATCATTGGGTTTAGGAAGCCTTTAGGAATGAACGAATGATTGTCCTGGCGATTTCCAGGTGTTGGTTCAGGTTGAATCTTTGGGCATTTGCTTGCCGTTTGCGATTCTTCACGGGAGTACTGAACTTCCCCCCAATGTATGGGGGGGGTACAGTCCCTTCTTTGTTCACCCCTCGCCCTGAGTGGCCCTGTCACCTTGTCATCTTGCATCCGGCATCCGTCCGACCTTCACTCCCTGCGATAAAACACTTAATTATTTTATCTTATTCAGTTTAGCTTGACCGGACCACCGCCGCTGTGCTTGTTCTGTTGTCACCGTGATACATATATTCATTATATATATATCTCTCTGTTTCTGTCAATTCTCGGGAAGTGGATTGCTCTTGACCGTTCGGTAGCCGGGGCCCAATTTGGGGTCCCCGGGGCTACGCTAGTACTATAGTTACTCTCCTTGGTCGCGTCGCGTCGCTCCGATGAGGAACACGATGGGGTCTCTGCTTGTCCGTTCGATTAATCGAGTAGAAATTAAATTTGTAATGTTGGATGAGGACTGGAGATTAACGTTAAACCCCTCGGGGTCTCGGGTTTAAGATGTGTCGCATGCGATGGAAGATGGATTCAAATCTGTTCACCAGCTCACCAGCAGACACAGCAGACCGAGACCTGAAATGAATGAACTCAAGTTTTTGCTCAGGTTAAAGTACACTCTGCAGTTGTAGGAACGTATCATATACACCCATACACACACGCATGCATGCGCGCACACATATAGATATTGCTCATCCCAATATTTCACTATCGCCCCAGCCTTAATCGACGCCGAAGTCTGAACCGTGGTTGATAGTGACCCAAATGTGAGCGACCCCAAATCGAATTGCACAGGTGTCCAAGCCTCGCTCTACCGGCCAAGTGACACGGTTCCGTCCTACTCCTACTCACATTTTTTATGCGCACGCTATTCTTCAAGCTGTTAAAAAGAACGCTCTTACAGGCTAGGCAATTTTCTTCTCTAACTAGACAGTTTGCTTCTCCGGCTTTTATCAACCTGTTTCTGTACGAGGGGAAGATAAACACACCAAGCGAATTGTTCTGTCTAGCCCTTTTGAACTAGATTGCACGAGATCACACATAGCTTTCTGTCTCTGCAGCAGGCCTATGACCGGTTCCAATGAGCTGTACATTCTTAGGACTGAAGGTTTTTGACCTTGAGAGGATAGCTCTGGTTCAGTTTTGAGTTTTGAGTACCACTTGAATCGTTGACGAATTGTAAAGGACATTCATTGTTTCACTGATGATGGCATCATCTACAGATTTTCTGCGAATTGTAGTGTCCTCCTGCGAAGTTGTTTATAGCCGAAAGCTTAAGTGGCTTCTGGCAACCGAGAGCGGTGTTGCCATCTTGAACTTTGTACGCCACGAAAACACTGTAGTGTATTGCGTTCACTATTTTTTGTGCGAACCCTTCTCTCATGACACCCACGGACCATAACGATTTGTACTCTTAAACTTTCAGCTCTATTTGAAAGGGCATTTGATAGTGTTGCGCTTTGACTTGAAATATTGAACTAATCAACTTGTTTTCACGGCTGTTCAGCTCTCTTCGGAGCAATTGCCTTCAAAATTCCCCCAGCACACCTACCTGTCCCGCTAAGGCAACCCAAAACCCCAAGCGTAGCTCGTGGTTGCCATAATTCCTAGTCTTGGTGGCCTTCCGTCCACTGAACCGGCAACACTTGGGCATGTCTTAGCCGTACTGAGGTACCCGGCCGTAGACCGCTCGAGCAGTGGCTCGGCCCCTTTCCCATCAGCGTCCTACACAAAGACCCGCGAACGTATGCACGCGGCCGAACGTGGGCAAGCCTCGGCACACCTTGCCTTCACGGCACATCGTCCTGAGATCTGTGTTTCTCGTTGACCTTTGTTGAAGTGTCTCGTGAGGGCCTCCGTGTTTGTCCAGGGCGGGACAGGCTGTCTTCTTGCGCAATGACTTCTGCATGGTATCGACAGCAAATGATGGACTCCTCCAGCTCCGAGGACGAGAGCCTCGGGGCCTCGGACGACGCGGAATCCCCAGTCAGGAAACTCCGCGGCGCCTCGCGCAGCCCATTTCAAGCCAAGGTGAACCTCCTGTCCGCGCAAAGGCCTGCCAGCCACAGCCCCTTGCGCCACCGCGTCTTTTGCGGAGGCCTCGTGCTGCGGCCGGCACGTGCTGCTGCCAGGTCAGCAACCTGTGCTTCGCTCTGTGGCTTTCTGTTGAGGCTTGGCCTGCACTTCTAGGGGCAGGCTCCCCTGTTACAGGCGAGGCCCATAATGGAGCCAAGTGTTGACTCTTTCTACCTCGCTTTCTCCCCTGTGCGGTGAGCTGTTGAGCTGGCGACTGGGAATACTGACCCCTCTTCTCAGCTAAAGCTGCGGGAGTGCTCCACTCCTGCACGCATTCATCATGCGGCGGGCGTGAACTCGCTGTCTATGCTTATGCAGCAGAACGCACTGGAGCTACCCTTGAAAAACAAGCCGCCTTCGAGGCCACGCGCCGCGCATTTCGAGCAAGACACTGAGAACCACGACCCAAATCAGAGGCAAGCACGACCGTCTAAAGCGGAAGTCGTCAAGTGCGCCCCTGTCCGTGCCCAGGACACCACTCCCCAACCTCCAGCCATCTTAATGGGTCCTCATGATCGGACTTACGGGCACTGCCAGGGTGCGCTCATGCGCCACCTTCTCCGACCATGAGTTGCTGCCAGCGTGCGCTCAACGTCACGCCAAATGGCCTTAACCTGCGACGCGGGTGGTTATCATCCTGGCGGCCTAATTCTGGCTCCTCCTCTCACAGCCTCGGGATCGCTCTACTCGTAAGCAGCTTCGAGCTGGTGTATGCTCCAGCTGACGCAGACTCTAATTCCCCGGCCGCCGACCGGGCCGTCTCGTAAGCAGCTTCGAGCTGGCGGCGGTCTGACGTGGTCCTGTTGTATGCGGGGTGTCTACCTTCGACAGGCTGACGGCAAAGGAGGCGGAATGCGGCAATGCTGGCGGGTCTGCTCTAGCGGCGTCTCCTGATGATTTGGGCGATGACAGCAGCAGAGTTGGGGTGCTGCTAGGCGTGCGCAGGGTGGCGCTTCAGCCTCTCGTTGAGGGGCCTAAGGGTTTAGCAGCAGTAAGTGTGGAACAGGATGTCCGTGCCGCCGACAAGGAGCAGCATGACTCCGCAGCAGATATATACAGCAGATACATGCAACCCGTCCAAGCGCGACCGATGCGTGATGCCGATGCTGACAATGAGGCAGGCGACCCCACCTCGACGGCCGGAGAGTATGCAAATGCGGGACTGCTGGGGGGGCATTGCCGGGCAGAGGGGTGCTTGGGCGAAGATGCTTCGAGCAGCACTGCCTTCAGCATCGGCCATACCGGTGGAGGAGGGGGGAATGGTGGAGTACGCGTTTCTGCAGGCGGTGGCGGCAGCGGTGGCAGCGGCTCTGGTCGTGGCTACGGTGGCAACCAGGCGGGGATGCACAGCGGGGGGGGCAGTGATGGCGGCAGTGGAGGCGCGGGTGGGGACGATGGCGGGAACGGAGGTGGTGGCGGAAACTACGTGCAGCCCCATCGGGACATGCAGGTGGTGAGGAGACCCTCCGCGCAGGAGGCCACGGAGGAGGAGATTGTGGTCGTCGGTGCACCGGAGGAGCGCGCGACGTGGTCCAACGTGGCCACAGCTGTATCTCCCATATCACAGGTGGGGTGCTCCCGAGATCGCGATTTGCCGTTGACTTTTCAAAAGCGGCAGGTGTTCAGTATGGGTCCGTCCAAAGGTGGCCGGTTAAATATGGAAGCTGGATTGACAGATGTAGGGGATGAGACCGGCTGGGTGCTGGTGGGGTTGACTTTGGGAATGCAGGCGGTAGTGAATGTGGACGGAAGGCTTGGAACATCCCCGCGCCCCCCCATCGTGACTGCATTACTGTCACGCGGAAAACGCGCGATACCCATGCTGGTGCGCGCCGCAGCACTCCCCCGTACTCCCTCCTACGCTCCCTCCTTCCAACTGCCGGGCTGTTTCGTGGCTGTAGCGGCAGCCTGCTGCGGCTGTGCTTCGGAGTTTGGCGGAGAGTGTTGTCAATACAGCCCCAACTCGGTCAGCACGGAGCCCTTTCTCCAGCCGCTGACCCATCACTGCAGGCAACGTGAAAGGACCATCCTGAGCGTGGCCTCCAGTCGTGCGTTTCAGGGCTGCATAAAAACGCGACCATCCAGCGGCGAGTGACTGACTGTATGAAAGGCGCGTGCCACCTGGCTTGTGTCCCCCAGGGGCTCGACTCCTCGGAGTCGGAGAGCAGCAGTGGCGATGAGGCAGACACTCCGCTCTCCAGACACTCCCGCATGCCTGGTCCTCGTTCCCCCGTACCCAAAGACTGCCAGCAGGACAGCGCTTCCGTGCCGGTGCCAGCCAACCTCCAGCAGGGTGCCTCTCATTCCCCTGCGCGGAAGAACTGCCACCGGGATGCTTCGTCTTCGGCATCGCCGTCCGATCATCCACAGAACAGTAATCGAACGCTTGCGGTGGTCGACCGCCAGAACAGCACACCTTCGGCAGCAGAGGCTGGCTTCCCCGAAGGCACCGGCAGCGCGGGGAAGCGGGCGTCGCCCCCTCTTGTGGAGGTGCTGACCGCAGAGTGCCGGAGCCGGCAGGTGACCCGGCTTCCGCCCCCCCTCGGAGAGGCGCAGCGGAGAGGGCCAGATGGCCCGGTCGAAATGCTTGCCAGGCTTGCATCATGCTTGGGGTGGACGCTCATCGGGGGATGTCCGTGGCACGCATCTGCGCGGACGCTCATCGGGGGATGTGCGTGACACGCATCTGCGCGGACGCTCATCGGGGGATGTGCGTGACACGCATCTGCGCGGACGCTCATCGGGGGATGTG